>JAYJLV010029151.1:0-30969 GCA_036873485.1 Torymus texanus | reverse complement strand
AGAGAGAGAGGGGGAGAGAGAGAGAGAGAGAGAGAGAGAGAGAGAGGGAGAGAGAGATAGAGAGAGAGAGACGCAAGAGGTAAAGGGAGCGGGGATGGCCGCGGCGCGATGAAATGTGGGGCGCAAATAAAGGGTTCGGCTTGCGTAAGTAGCGCGCGTGTGTGTACGTATATATATATTGTGACGAAGGCGGCAGCCACGGGTGCATGTGTGCAGTGCATGATAAATCTGTCGGTGCGCGCGAAGGTTGGTACAGAGCTCGGATTATAAGCGAGAAGGAAAGAGAGAAAGAGAGAGAGAGAGTGGGAGGTGGGGAGTGATAAGCAAATGAATTTTGTGTTTCTTTTGCATCGAGGAACGTGTTAATTTTCTCGGGGAATTGAACATTGTAGAAAAAAAAGTTAATCCTATTAGATAGTGTTTTAATGGAAGGGGTTGGTTCGGTGTGATGTAAGGATTTAACAGAGAAGTTTGCGTCATTTTCTGCGAGGGGAAATTCTTAATCCCTTTAAGCATTGGTAGTAGTTTTCTATATAATATGCTATTGCAAAATTCGTGGTGTCTCAAGGTTTGTAGCAATAATATAGTTAAGTGTGTAAAGTACATGAGTTCGTAATTAAATAGATAAACGACTTTACACTAAGTTGTTAAAAAATAAATATATGAATACAAAATACATGGATCATTTTATTAGAAATCAAGATTTTTGTAATGCTACAAAGGTATTGTCATTGTCTTTTATATGGTGTATGTTGATCGTACATGTATAATTTTTGATAATTGATACTTTAAATTGATATAATAACTCGTAAAAGCAAATTATAGTCATTGGCTATAAAGTATGCGTTAATCGTATCTCATGTTACAGCATATTTTTATAAAAGAATTCGCTCTCTGATCGATGTGAACACCTCCAAAGCAGTTACTCAAAATATCGTATTTATTAAATTCTAAGTACCCATTAACCTAGCCGATAATTTAAGCTTGCAACATCACCACGAAAATACCTGTGAGAAATATTAAAACAGTGGGTGATGTTAAGATATAAACATTAGTGTAACACATGAAACTGTAGAACATGATATAAAAATCTAATATACCATTTTATCATTATCCTGATCTTCATAAAATCTTCGTGAGAATTTCATTTAAATATCGGGAAAAGTTTCCGTTTTCAAAACAAAAATGTGTACGACGCACAGTCTGTGTATAACTGTGTGTTTCGCACAACAGTAGTTAAACAGCGTAGTTAAATAGTAAACAATTTATTTCCTCATAGTTTAACTTATTTACGTTTCATCTCAACTACTATACTTACGTGAAAGAGACGGACATATGAGTTGTGTACGATCATTTGATATTTTTACTCTGAAATAAAAAAAAACTCGAAGGACTGACATGGTTGGTTACATAATAACTGGCACGTTCAATACTGGTATTTCTTCTTTTATTTTATCTTTGGTTGTTCTATTCTTTTTTGTGCTAACTGTTAATAGTCACATTATCTAAATTACAAATAACATCAGAAAAGAAGTGAAAATAGTCTGTTATTGTTACGAGTTTAAAGGTTTTATAGTATTTTAATGATCGGTAATTAAAATGATCATTATTTGCACGATAATTTGTCAAAGAATAAATTGTAATAATAGCTTTTTACAATTTCAAATAAAAATAAGGAATAGAAGCAAAAATGACATTATTCTGTTGTAATATCTATAATTCAGTCACTAGTACTTAATACCTTGCAAAACTTTAAAATACAAATAAATGAAGACGATCCATCAGTATTCTCACAAAGTCACTTCAATTTTCGCTCCACTTCTCCATTAATGTCAATTCAATCTCTACTTGTACCATTAACCATAGCAGTGAGCAACCCCAATCTTCAAAGCAAAAAAAAGAAAAATCAGTCCCCACAGCGATCATTTGAAGAAAGCCACAAGCAATCTCTAAAACCGACCTCGCCGTCCTTCCTTCACCGTCCACACAACTCACACGTACACGCATACATAGTGGAGTGCAGAGTCGTGTCTGCTCCAGGAGCGAGTATAGGTCTGTATATATATACACGTTCGACTACACACGTCCAGTCTCTCTCTCTAGCTTGCTAGCAGTCCGCACGTCGGCATTCCGCGGAGGGCCGGCCGTCGCCGCCGCCGCTGCGATCGGAAACCTGCATCGTGCGACCGGCATTTTTTCCCGACGCCCGCGGATCGGGTATAGATTCCTCCAGTCGTGACTGGACGCGGATAAATTCCTCTTGTGCTCCTGCTCGCGTGGCTGTGTTGTGCGATGGAGATTTTTCAATTTTTCCACCGATTAGATTACGAGGTTGAGCTTGCCCATGGGTTATATTATCGTCGTTCAGCTCTATAGGGGTTGTCGTCTGGTTGTATTTGGAGTTTGCTAATTGTTGCTCGTTAGTATAAGTTTTCTTAAGTTTTACGGGGTTTTGTTTTTTTAAATGAAACGATAAATTTTCTTGTTTGTTGACATTTATTAGACATAGTGTAGGAGTTGTACTTTTATACATGTAAAGGTTCAATCGAGTTATGCAATTCAATTAAATCCTTGCACGTGTTATGCTTGAATGTAATACGTGTGACTTTTCTTTTTAATTTGAAAGAAAATTTATTACTTCATTGTATCTTATCTCTTTTATACATCCGTTGTTTGTCTTATAATACGTTTGCACTTTACCAGTTAATAGTTTGTTATTTATATCCAGACTACTTATATATATAAATTACTGAACGTTGATAATATTTAAATGTAATTAACAAACAGCGCACATGTGTCATAAATTGCATAATATACAGTAGTCGTATTATTTTGAAAAATTTTGTAAATATATTCACTGCTTTATTCGAAGTTTTCGATGCAAATGGTCACTTATACGTGCATTTGAATAGAAAGTCAAATAGCTTTTAATGAAAGATATTGAAAAGTAACGCTTCATGCTCGTTCACAATTTGTGCAAATGAGAGATACGCGTTATTACCTTTATTCAAATTTTTTCAGTAATGGCAGCATTTTGATTACATATTACTTCGAATGTTTTCCATACGAAATAACGGGGCTTTTTACGTTGCATAGATAGAAAGTCATAACTAAAATTGCAATGAATTGCAATTCACTTGCAAATCATCATACGAGTTCACTTGAAAGTTTGTAATCACACCCTGTCATTCACTCGTATAAGCAATAAATTAAGTTTCACGATGCAATGCAGAAAAGTAGTATAGATATTGTATGCAAAACACATGTTTTCCTTATAAAATGCCGTTCTCTCTTGCTTCAGCATGTAATATAAAGTATATATATCGCTCACCGAAGTTCAAACATGCACACATTTCTTAAGTTACCCTTTCACACGATAACGTTCATTCTACACAATACGGACACTAATCTTTTCGTATATATATAACTCAACTGAGAATTATGACACGGAACTTCGAGGAATAACAAATTGCTGAATTCCCGAATACAGCAACGTGCGACCACATCGAAATGAGCCAATTTCCCTTCGCAGCCTGCGGAAAAATCCCGGAACAAAATCCACTCTCTGAAGAGTTTATCTCGTCTCCCTCTCTCAGAGCAAAAGAGGACTCTCACAAACCTTATCGGCTTATGCTAATATTTCGTTTGATAAAGCGCTCGCGCTTATCGTTCGTATATGCGCAAGCGCGGCGCGCTACGCCGTCCCAGATTCTTCTCTCTCGCGGCGCATTGTCAACGACGAGCGCGGGAAGAAACCTCTTCTGTTTTTTTGCCGGTATTGTATACACTATTGTAGCTTAGACGGTATATATTCATCCCTTTGAGGTCGATTTTTGCGGATTTGTGTAGAGCGATCCAATTTGGATGATTTGTGGCGCGTGGGCGCGGCTACAGCGACGGTAACGCGAATGGAAACGAGAACTTTTGTACGGTGAGAGGATTAGCGCGCGGGATTCATAAGCCCTGCGGATTTACCAGTGCGGTTCATTGACATGCATGAGATATATTCGCAGGCGAGATTGTTTGCCGGTAGAGCTTTGGTTTTTGATTTGTTGACTGCGTATTTTCTTTTGTCTGCATTTTTAGCGAGTTGTTTTATCTAGAATATTTATTTAGTAAAGTTGTAAGTTAAGCTTAAAATATTATTCAAATTGTTGTAATTTATAGAATTACAGTTATACAACTGTTTGAAGCAATACAAACTCTGATCTTGAATGCCACAACTAGCTATTAATTACATTCATACGAATCATCATCGCGCTGCAAATCAATTCGTACGCAGAGTAGAAAATTCTTCAATATTCATTGAAGTGGAAGTTCTCTCTCTCGATGAGCGAGATTGAATAGCGGTATCACGCGGAATGCCTTGACGCGTATAGGTATATAATAGGTGCAAATTAAAATCATCCATTTAGAAAGCAGCGACCTTCGACATGTCCTGCTTGCACCGCGTCGCTGCGTATTATACACGCACAATGTGCGCCCGAGAAACGTAATCTAATCAATTCTTTGATATTGCAGTTAGTTACGCTTTTTAGTAACGCGCGCAAGCGCAGAGGCTCGAGCATTTATAAGCCGTTCAAAATACTGGTCTGTGCTGTATAGACAGTGAATTATATTAGAATATTTTTCAATCAAATAATTTTAACAATAAGAAGTACACATTCTTATAGGATTATCTAGTTGACCTAAATTAATTGGAAGTAGTATTTTTAATACAAAAAAAATATTTTATATATTCACAGTATACTAATATAATTAATTTAAAATTTCAAATAAAGACGTCCAAGTTTGCAATAAAAAAAATTTATGCAAAGCAGCTATAACATTCAGAGTGTAACGAACGCTCCGATCGCCACCTCCGCGTCATCACACACACATACAGACTATGGAGCAGCGTGAATTTCAACTCGATGCTAATCCACGTAACAGCGAAACCCACACGGCGTGGGTGCGTTACGCGTCTCTCTCTCTCTCTCTCTCTTTCTCTCTCTCTCTCTCTCTCTCTCTCGCTAATAAGGAGCACTTGGCCGTGGTCAGCAGCGTGGCTAGAAAGCCACACGTACGCGCGACCTTCGCGCGTAATAGACCAGTCGCTCGTGCCCCTACAAAATCAGATATACACACACATGCACACATAAGCGTCTACCTACCTCACCTACCTGCGATCTCCGCGAGCTGCTCGTCGAAAACTTACGTAGGCGCGTGTACGTGGATATATATACACTCGCGTTGTAATAGTGAATGGCTATGGAGCGCGTGTGCCCATTCATGGTGCAGCAGCTCGCGCTCACACCGGCCACTTTACTATACGCACGTCGTGCGTTATCGCCTGTGCCCCGGCTCTTTATGTATATAGAACGATTTCCTTTTCGCGCTGCGTGGGCGTTGCAGGGGAGATGTATAGGTATAGAAAGAGAAAGAAAACTGCCACCTGCCGTCGACGACGAGGCAATGGGTTTTCTCTCTCTCTCTCTCTCTCTCTCTCTCTCTCTCTCTCTCTCTCTCTCTCTCTCGTCGTGGGTGCGCGCGTAAAATATTGTATATAGTTGAAGTGCGGGAATGTGCGATGGAAAAATGAATGAGTATTCGAAGAGGTGGGAGAGTTTATCGTGTTTTGACATTGTGGTCGTTATTACGAGAACGTTATTAAGTTGTATAACGATTGTAATGGCGAATAGTGAAGTTCGTGATAAGGGAATCAAATTGAAAACAGGAAATCGTCTATTTATGATTGGAAATAACTTACGTTTTGGAAAAAAACACTTGGAGATATTTGTAATTTTTAAGTAACGATTAGATAGTTTATAGTTTGAATAAGATGTACTATTTACTGCTAGAAATAATCTTATCTCCAAATCTAAAATTTCGAATGATTACTATTTTCATTATTATGTATGTAAATATTTAGACTAAGGATATTATATATTAATTTTTCAATTGAAACTTTAACAACAATAGTTTTGATCATCGATTCTGAATAGTGGTCGATCTATTACAATTAAAATAGTGAATATTCATAGTTCAACATTGATAAAAATGCTATTTAAAATAGTTGCGATATGCCTCATTCATTGTAGTTTCGCGCAACGCAGCCATCGCTCTAACTACTTTTTTATCTAATCACTTCCACATAAAAAGCTTACCTCGTTAAACGTCGGAAATGCATAAAAAGTGATAAAGCGTTCAATTTTTTCGCCTTACATGCTGTTTTTAAAAGAATAAAATAGTTTCTATAAAAAATATTTTGAAATGCACGTTGGTTGCATTCGATTTAGATTATTTAAATTACTTGGAAATTTAGTAACGCGAAAAGAATTTCTCGTGGTAACAACAACAAAGCTATTCTTTATAAAAAAAATAGGTCATGGATGGAAGCTAAACATTTTAATAAATAATGGAATTAAATTCTTAACTTTTCGCATTTAACATTTATATCCATTGACTCACTGCGAAAACATTTAGATTTCAAACTATTTTGAATCGTTGTTTACACTGAAGCCATTATACGCGTTTATAGCACACACTGGGTTCTATTAAAAAATCATAACAACTCAAATGAACGACAACATTCTTAGTATTCGATAGTTTCCCCGATCCCTCCAGCCAATAAACCGAACCCAATCACCGCATTAAAGCTGCATTCTGTCGTTTTGCATTAAATCCCTTCGACTCAAACAAAAAAACACAGCAGCAGCTCGGCACAACATCGATCGAAATCAAAGCTTCGCCATAAGTAAATTATCGGGCAATCGGGCATTAACGGCCCTCGACGCATCGGGGCCAGCCGATCACTTCTCGCACGAGAGAGAAAACCGTTCCTCATTCCCGCAGCCCGTTACAAATGGATCTTCGTCTCTCATTCGCGCACGCACATACACATGAGAATTTATGACTGCAACGAGCGTGAGCGCGTTTTATTGAAATTACAAGCCGCGCGCGCCGCGTGCAATTGAAATCGCGAGCGTGATGGCGCAATGGAGATCGATCGCGGCTGGTGCATATATATGCTGTTTTATTGTTATTCCGCTCGCGGCGTGGTTTGCACGCGGATCGAGAGATCGCGGTTGACGTTGCGTACTTATGTATCTGTGTATGTGCAGGCGGTACTACTGACATTGAGGGTCGCCGCGCAGATTTCTCGGGAACGAGGCCGGTTTCCTTTGTTGCCGCGATCTATTTTTCTGCAGAGGGGAAAGGAGAAACATTGGATTGATGCCGCATGTCGTATGTGCGTCGCGGCTGACGCGGTTTACTATTTGCGATGAAGGTTTTTAGGGCGACGATGAGGCAGTTCATTTTTATAGGTTTTTAAACCCTGGTAGAAAATTGAGCAGATTCTGGGCAGAATTTCTGGTCAACGCATGTTAAAATAGCGCTCATCTTAAAATTATAGAAATACTCTGAAATGAATTTCTAACAATGCCTTATTTTTAAAAATTTTGACCAGAAATTCTGCCCAGAATCTGCTCAATTTTCTACTAGGGAAGGAACGCGATTGTTTGTTCAGACTTAATCCTGATTGAATTGTTTTTTAAGAGAGTGATTTACATGGCAATTTGGAGATGCAAGACTTTGCTTCTATTACAATTGAAATGTAGATGAATTTTAATTGAAAAGATTAAAGTAGTGTATATACAATGGTTAAAAATATTTAAACTATAACAAATTGAAATGACGTCAATATACTGGAACATAATAGGTATAAGAAATTGCAACTTATACTTTGTCTTCATTAATTATACATTACAAAACGTCAAATTGTTACATCTATGACAATTTTAGTTATTTTGATTATTTAATAATAACGATATTTAATAATGTAATGCACCGTAAGATACTTTCACCGATTTTTTTTTAACCAAGATAGTTTTGATTTATGTTGATCTCTTATAGTAAAGTTTTATTATATCAAGATTACACTTGCTAATTTGAAAAATTGTATAGTTAATGTTACTTTATAATCTCGAAATTCTATCCAGCAAATAACGCTCACATCGAATATAAAATTTTAACTTACGTAAGGCGAACAACACGTCGACACGCGGGCAAATAGATGAAATTCAAGCGCGTTCTTGACACTTCCGAGGAGAGGAAATTCGAGGAGACAACATACATACGTACACATACACACTCGCCAAGAGACCGTAATTATTGAAAGAGCTGATTGTATTATCGCGCGCGCGCTGCGATTCGCCCGTGGGCGAATTCGATACGCGCACGCGTGCTTGCGAGGGCGTTTCTTTATCGTATAACTCAATGAACGATTTCCTTTCGTCGATAAGATCAAAAGCGAATCGAAAGCGCGAAAATTTTATCATAGATCCGTATCGTTTGTTTAGCGCGTTTGTTTATTTGTTTTGGGGAGCCAAGGAGACTGCAAGAATTTCGAAATTGATGGTTTTTATTACGGCTTCGGGTTGTAGTATATATGCATTAATATGGCCTGGAGAAGGCGGTTATAATGTTTTAAAAGTTTCAAAGATTCACGTGTTGGATAAAATATTAATTTTGCTGTAAGTCACGTAAAAAATATGCGCATTTGTACTTCGTAAGATTGCACAAGTATATAATAAATGTAGAAAGAATGTATAGTGAAAAATAAAGATCAGTTAATTAACATGATTATTACATGCGAAAAAGTGTGATTTCGCAAATTCAGTCTCGCTCGTATAAGATTTAAAACAGTTTCATAAACTTTTCCTTTTCAACACCATTATTATTCAGAATTCTCTTAACATTTCCAGAAAAATATACAAAATCAGACCACCGTATCGAAATTCGGACAAAAACTATTCCGCGACACCGCGACTCGACCTCAAAATATCCATTTCTAATGTAACGAGCAAAACCACGCCTATCATTCATACCGCGGCTACCAGCAGCAGCGGCGGCGGCACTTGCAAAATGTTTGAACAACTCGTGGTATGCTGAACGCCTCTCGTATACACATACACGCCTATCTATATGTATATATATACATATGCACTAGCACGCGCAGTCTTATGAAAACTATAGGTATATTTAAGCGCAGGCGCAGCGAGCAAAGCAATTTACGAGTGGGACGTGACGCGGACAATTCCCCTTGTCTTATTACTTTGTACGTTTGCGCATGAATTTATAATGAAACGTGGAAGTGAAAACACAAGCGGCAAAGTGCATCCAATGACATTTTTTTCTCTTCGTTTTGCGCAGGAAAAATGGTTTCTTTATTTAGCTCGCGAGGTGTATAACTGCGTGAAGTTTAGTAATGCGAATAGGCGCCGTTATGTTTCTTTGTAAAAATAACATGCGGTTTAAGGAATAATTGGTAGCATTTTCCTTGAGATAATTGACGGTGTTAATTTTTTGTTCCAAACGGTTAATTTGTTTGGAATATTTATCTGGCGAATTACATATTGTTACAAAAAAAGAAAAAGTAATAACTTCAAGTATTATTTGGAATTTTTTTTAACATTTTCACTATTTTATGCTTTTCAAATTATCTTGTTACCTAAAATTTATTCATCCACTAACTTACAATGTCATTTAGTTTAACTTTACCAACATATACCAAAAGTATACCTTGATACCATTCATAACATCCCCATCCAAGATAAAAAATTCGCCTTAGTCGCAGTCTAAACATACGAACTAAAACGGCAGCGTGCTTTTCCCTCTCGCCTAAAAGCTCTGCACCCTCGTAAAACTCGCGTAAATGTCTCGTCCGCCGGCGTCGGTCGGAATCTCCGCGGAATTTCCGAAGCGGAAGGCGAGCGAATGCGCATATTTCGAGAGCCCGACAGCGCGAGCTTTAAAATTAGCCATGGACCGAGCGAGCAGGCTCGTGAGTAATCGGCGATCCGTGTTTTCCGCACGCGATACAAGCTCTGCGGGTTGGTACAAAGGGCATCGTTCATTCGGAGGTTGTCCGAGGCGCGTAGATATATATACATAGGCGTGCGGAACGGTAGTCGTTCTGGATCGGTGGCATGGGAATGGCGAGGTGGCGAGGGTTTTATAGGTGTTTGAATTGCTTTTGTTTGGATCGTGTATATATATAGAGTTGCGTAAATTTTAGAGGGATATGTGTATATTTTAGGTTTAGGAAGGGATGTATTGCGCTTTGTGTTTGTAAACGAACTATGGTGAGCATGAATTTATGGGCGGGTTTTCGGGTTTAATAATAGTAGAATGATTATTCTTAAGATTCTTTTCATTCGATATTAAAATAGTTTTGGTGTGTAACAAACATATTGAAAACTCGTCTTGAATGGATATTCAAATAGAAATTATGCAATGTTTAATAAGCATTCTAATAATTGTGCTAGCAGTAGCAATTTGGATAGATTAAAACTACCAACAACTTAATGGGCTTATTAAATAAATTACTTAACGATCTAATTTGCATGGCGTCTTAGATAATAACCGATCCTTGATCTGCCCATCGTCCGTCAAATTATACAATAGAGACTGAATTTTTATTCAACGGCGTGGCACTTCTTAATTTATTTCAATTTTATGCCTACCGACTAATTCAAACGTAAACTTTCATTGCTTGAAATCACACAACCGAAAGTTTACAATTTAAAAAAAATACACATTGATGTAGAAGAACAAGATAACATATAGAAAGTTAATAATTCACAATCACACACTCATTACCTCGCATAAACTCCAGTTCCCGCGCGACAAATTTCCCCTGAAGATATACCCACACGCGCTCGTGCGCACGGGCAATCATGCAAATTCAAACACGCGGAAATGATACACCAAAATTACACGCTTCTCTCGGTGAGTCTTCGTCAATAATAAGAAAAAAAAAAAAAACAAAAAAAAGGCACTTGCGCGCTCTAATAGACAGTTCGCCGCCGGCACCATTATCGTCTCTCTCTCTCTCTCTCTCTCGCGCGCGCGCGCGCGAGCGTCATATAAGCGGCGAATCAATCCGCTACTCTCTCGTGGCGTCAGCTAATGGCCGAGAGGCGCGAACGTTTCATTTGAGGCGCGGAAGCCGCCGTTGCCTTGCGTGTATAGAATGGAGAGGGAGAAAAAAGATGAACGAAGAGCTGTATGATGATGTAAACGGAAGACCACGAGGAAGATATTCGCGTGCGCTCGAGATAAGGGAGTACATATCGCGTCACATATATGTAAGTTTCGGAGGGAACAGAGTGCCGTTTGTTTGGCGCCTCACGTTCTTCGACAGCCGCGATTACTTATTCTCTAGCTCGCATGGTGCGAATCTTTTTCAGAGACGGATATGTTTTTACGTGGACATGCGACGCGAAAAGTGCCAGAGTGAGAGTTGGAGTGTGTGAATGGTCGCGTTGTCCTTTTACGCGGTAGTTGTTGCGAAATTTTTAAATTCCTTGGTCTGTGTTTAGTTCGTGCATAATAGGTGTTTTTGAAGTCTGGTATTTGGAAAGCAAACGTTTACGAAAATATATGAATAAACTAATGGAGTTTGTTGCGTTAAGTAAGAATCGCGAATCGTGATATTTAATAATTTTAATCTGAGATAAAATTAATGAGTCTATAATTTTTATTTTTCAAGACAGTTATAAAATAAAATGTTTTTTCTCCTGATTAATATGAGATATTAATTACGGAGCCCATGCAGATTTTACTTGCGCTGCACGCGATGCCAGAGTTTTTTTTAACATATTAAGGCCGTGTTAATAACCTGCTCAAGAGCTTAACGCGCGCGCATCATCGCGAGCAAGGCGATAAGAGTCATCCAGCTGACATAATTTTTAATCCTATTATTCAACGACGTAGCCAAGACTTGAAAGTTATTACCTTATCGTAAAGTATTTATAAAACATTTAAAATCACTTAAAAAGGAAGAAAAAAATTGATGACATCTCATAAGACTTTCTGGCTATTAATTAAAAGATCCAACGAGGAAAAATGCATTCCTTCATTCTTCGACGATCGGTGCTCTCGTAACCAAGCGTATAATTTTTTTCCTCCCGATCGAACGCATCAATCCACGTTACGACAATCATCGTGATTAATGCAAAAGCCAACCCACGCTTCGTCTCTACATAAAAAAAAAAACAAGAAGAAAATCTCCATCGAGGCGGATTCCAACACTTGCAGAGTCAACGACACCGAGAAGCGCGGCCTTCGCCCTTCGCGCCGACGACTAATTGATTCTTTGCCCCCCTCTGTTTTAAGGGCTATTTTTCTCCTCTCTCGCGCTCTGACAAAGAAAGCTCGCGAGAGAGAGAACAATGTGGCGCGGGCGACCTGAGGAGAGCTATCGATTCCAATTTACCGTGCACAGTGAGCGATGAAAGAGAGAGAGAGAGAGAGAGAGAGAGAGAGAGAGAGAGAGAGACGGCGGAGGTGCGGGCAAAGCAGAGAAGCAACGGTGCGTCGAGGTACATATAAGGAGGAGGGAAGATTTACAAAGACATCCAATTTTCTCGAGTGCATCGGGGGTAATCTCGTTTCACCGGGGGATTTCTCATTTTTTATACTTCGCTGCCGACGTTTGCTATGGGTGGTTGGAGGAGGATGAAAAAAAATTATACACCGAGGAGGCATTGGAGCGTGATTTTATACTGTGTAGCAGGAAAAAACGTTGTTATAGTATGAAGGAGTAATAAAGTGGGAGGAAATAAGAAAAAAAGCATAGTGAAACTTTAAAGTCACTTTCTTATATTCAATATCTTCCGATTCTCGTGAGACCCTGATAAGGATTTTGTATTAAAAAATAAAAATTACAAATAAATTTAATGCTTCTCAAAATATTTGCACTCGAATAAACAAAATCGGCACAATATTTTAACGAATGAACAATACAACCTACTTGCCGCGTTCCATCCATAATCATTAACCCCAAAAGCACGTACAACACAACGACGTCCAATTCCCTTAATGGCACCACAGGGACAGAATGACCAGCGAATCGAGGGTCAAGGTTACGACGTTATCCTGCCAGTCTGTCGCGCGAAGGGTTTCCACGCGTGTGCGGCCCATATGTGCACCAAGCATGCACCATCATATAAGTACCTGACCCGGATGCCAAGCGCACGGGGAAATCCCCAAGGTAGTGGACCCTCGGTTCCTGGCGAATGAGCACAGATGGGCGTTCCAAAAATCCTTTTAGCGATGGGAAATCCGGCCAAGTCCATTATCTGCTTGTGCACGTCATTATATACTTCTTTTGCAGAGAATGTTGGAAACGAAATTCGCGCAACATTGAATTGCGAGATAAGAGAATGTAATGAATTATTTAATATTTCAGTAAATTTATTGAAGTATATTCTGTTTCAACTAATAATAAAAAGGAATAATAATATTTGTATGCAAAAATTTACCCGCAAATTAATAAATCGCACAATACGCAGCTCTCGTGACCGCATAATCCCGCAGCGACACGCCATTACAAAAGAAGCACACAACTTGAATGCTGATTGATTAGCCGAGGAAACTCGAGAGGGAAAAAATACGCCGCCGACGAAAGACAAAGAGGCGCGGCGACGGAGGCGAGCGACGCGCGCGGAAGAAAGACAGGGAATTCGAGCCTCGCGCGCGTATACGCAGTGAAAGCCGTTCGATCGAGCGTGGGAGTATATACACAGAGGAGGGAAAAGAAGAGCGAAAAAGAAAACGTGTATATATGTATATACACTTACAACCCCGTCGTCGACAAATCGCTTGCGGAACGACGTAGAGTAAGAAGGAAGTAAAAGAAGAAGACTTTTGTTATACCAAGTCCGAGTTTACGATCGGCCATTAATGAGTGATGTGCGCAGCGCTATTGATTGATAAATGCTCGAGCGACGAGAGATACGATATATTTTGCAGTCGAGTTTTTATTATATATTGTAGATGCTTGCGAGAAGAGTGTTGTTGTGTATATATCGAGAGATAATATATGGGATTAGGTATAGTAATTATGAGACGGCACTGGACGTGATTCATGCAGGAGGTGTAATGAAAAATTTGCCGATACAAGAGGGTAAATCATGAATATAAGAAGAGGTCATTGGTTCGTCAAGTTGAATAGCAAATGTGATATCCTGCATCACGGGAAAATAATTTTTTGCTGTCGAAGACGTACACCGTTTCTGTTGCCTTACGGTTTATGACAAACGGAATATTATGCTGCTCGCATACGGAATGAATGAGATTGAGATTTCATGTGACATATATACGATACGCCAACGGAAGTGATTCCCTTAATCTCGGCTTAGCGGAAGCAGAGGAAAAATAGCGAGACCATATTTCACGATTTATTTCGCTCCCTTTTGATAATGTATATAATATTTGTTATATGCGTAGGAGATAAGTCACCGGCGCCATTCCAGCGTCGCCACGCACGCACTCGGCAGTGCTGTACAGTATCAACATAAGCGATAACCTGCATGTGCAGCTAATATTTACAGCGAGCGCCTCGAAAAATTAAAGGGGTACCGTAGATTCATTATATGTATACATATATAGTAGTATAGCAGTAAACGATTTCGCGATTCGCAGACTTCTGAATTACGAGTGTAATTTTATGAAGCTCCTTATTCGATTTCGCACAGCATGAGGCAGCGGCTGTGGTACAATACTTACACTGTATATATATATAATACAAGCAATGCCCCGTATACATACGCTGGATGAACGACGCGCGCAATCGAGCGTCGAATGTGACGTCTGGCGCCTCGTCGGACGTGAATGAACAGATAACGACGCGCACACAACATACTCACACACGCAGTGTAAATGTGTGCGTGAGCGTTATTTCGAGCAATCGGTATGCGAGGCGGCGCAAAGCACTGCGATCTCGAGGCCGCTGTCCATCGTATGCTTATTCTGTCGCCACTAAAAGAATCGTAACATCAAAGAACGAAGGCCCGCGCGTGCGAGCCGATTTTTTTTATCCTTCCGAGTTGATGATTAAAGTGTTGCTTTGTGGTTGGTTTTGAGGGGAAGGTTTACGACCTGAATCATTCCATTATACAAGGCCAGGAAGTCAATGGGTTTTCTTCGAAAATATTTTTAAGCCGGTGCCGAGGTATCGATTCAGTCTTTTATGTTATGATCAAGAATTATATAGCTTCGTTTAGTTGCTGATTATAAAAACTGAATTAAGTACTAACATTATATTTTCGGAAGTATGTCTAATTTTTTTTTTAAAAGAGATAATCACTGGTTTTCATTATGTCCAAGGAAATTCAACTACTTTCTAAAAATTAATTAGCTCCTACGCAATTCCACTGACCAGAATAGTATGGTGTAGTAAAGAAAGGTTATACTTTCATTTGTTCTAACAATTACGCCGGTTAGTGCGGCTGCGGACAATATACAATTCTGCGCATTGTTAGCTATAATGAAAAAAGGCACGATTGTATACTTGTAACAGAGTAATAAACGTTGTTTAATTGACGGAGATAAGAGAACGGAGCAATAAACAATATGAAAGCAATTCTTGTTGACCTACTGCTTGGTAAAGTGCTAATCATACAAAATTACGTGTGAACCGAATTTACAAACTGATATTTATAATTATATAGCACCACATTTCACGTAATACAACCCACACATAAATACTGTAATTTAGCATAGACTCTAACGAACAAATTAATTTTTTTTGTTACAGGTAAGAGTCTTTAAAACTCCAAAAAAACGTGTCCTCACCCATCATGTCGTGTCGATATAATACACAAGAGAGCGTCGATCAGCCGCCGTGGCGACAACGGCGTCGGCGGCGCGTGAGTACATTAACCTTCGACGTCGACAATCGACAGGCGCTCCTCCTTTTTCCTCGGCATATAATACACGTACACACACACACGTGCGCAAAAAGCTATTGGAACGCGTGTGTGCAGCTGTTAAAGGCCGTTACGAATCCTTAAATAACCTCTCGACCAACTAAAGAGGCCGACCGTTTTGGGGAGCACTTACGCATAGAGAAAGAGAAAGAGAGAGAGAATGTGTAATCGCTCGCGGAGCGGTAATTTTCTCGAAAGAAAAGGGAGCACTTTTTTCTCTCTGTCCGTGTGCGCTACTGGCGCCTGCAGATTTTCCTTCCTGCACGGCAAGTGAGGAAGTGGCGGGACGCGTATATAATGGTCGAGACATGGCCTGAAAGTATAAGTGGTGAGAGAGAGAGAGAGAGAGAGGAGGAGGATAAAAATAAGAAGTAAGGTATAGGAAAGTAGTAGCGAACGCACTGTGCGTTTTTATAATAGCGATAAAAGCTTTTCTAGAGATATATGCTGAAGGAGGAAGTATACGTGGATGTGTCGATGCAGGATACGAGGTATTGTCTTCGCACTGGAAATGCGTTTGAATTATGAATCAACTGATCGTTAAGTTTATTTAGTTGAGGCAGTAAAATTGTTTTGTTTGTTTGAGTCAATGGCATTTAATTTACTTTGTATTTTTGTGTATATAATAGAATTATCAACAGTGCGTGATATAGCTTAATTTTACTTGAAAGGATTGGCCTTTAAATTATTCATGACAATATTGTTTTCTGAACAATTCTTCATTTTCTCTGTATATGTACAACTAAAATTATCAGAAAAATCGAATCGGTTAAACTCTATTATTATTTTCTCGCACACCTTCAGCCCTATTTATTTATCCATCTAAATTTAATGACCTCTCGAAGCGAAAACAATGCAGCAAACAATAAGCACGCGAAAATAATGACGCAATCCGCAACCTCTCGACAATTCAACGAAAAAAAGGCACAGGAGAGAAAAAAAGTACAGGGATTGATCCTCGTCGTCGTGCCTCATTAACGCAAACGCACTTCCCCTGGAGCGACTAATTGCTTACCTAGGAGCCCCATGCACACACACACACCCCTTTTGCAAAACGACATTTCTTCTCTCTCTCGCTCACTCTTTTTCCCGTACTCGCTTTCTTTCCTTTCCGGGGAGGCCGGCAAACGCTGCGCATTTTGCGCCAGTGCGCGGATCACTGAGCAGCGAAATCGATTTCCTTCCTAATCGCATGCGAGTGAACGCTGAGGCCCGACGCTCCCTCTTTTTCCTTTCTTGCGAATCCTATCCTCTTTTTTTCTCATTCTGCGCACGAGCTCTTCCTCTTTTTTCTTAAACGGTTTTTGCAAATTGGCCGTTGTTCGAAAGGATTGAGCGCTTTTTTATAGTAAAATTTAACGTCAACGATCATTTTGTTACAAACGTTTTGAAAATCTTTACTTGAGATTATTTAAGATAATCAATTTCGCTTGGAACGCCTATTTTACTTTTTGCTGTTTCTCTCTCATATGCCAAAATCAATTAAATTATTACATTGAAAGAGATATTATTCATATTGTGGATCTTTCTTGTACATATACTTTATACTAACAACTATTTTCTATAAATTATATTTTTTTATTCCACTAAGAGCCGTGAGTATTTGTCAGATATTATAGGGATTGTGTATTATATGAGTTAACTAATAGTGTCATCTGCAAAAAATATTAACCATTAAGACCCTCCCACCATGAGTATTTACATATAACCGTGCCCTATATAAAGTTCATTCCCTTTAATTAAAAATTTCTCTGCACATACTTGTATTTTCTCTGTCTTCCTCTGCCTCTTTTCTCCCTTCATTTCCCTGTGCATCGCGTCTGCACTCGCTCACGCTTTCTCCATTACCTCGCCTTCCTTTTCATTACGCCGTGCAACCCTTAAGTTTTCTCTCTCTCTCCTGCTCCCCCGGGGAGCAGCGCCGACTCGCTCGATCTCTCGTTCTCGGGGTGTCGTATTTCACGAATTAAGCAGATCGCATCCCCGATGGACGTAACAAGGGTTTCATTAGACGCTCTGTGTGCGCGCACAGAGAGAGAGAGAAAGAGAGAGAGAGTAGAAAAGCGTTTTATCTGTTTGGTTTGCTATTAACGCGCGCGATAATGCATGGAGGCAGTTGAACTTTAATTGAAGCGTTTCACGCGTTTTATTGGCCGAGTCTAGTTGGCATGTGTCAGTGATGCTGATGATTTAGAGTGAGTTGTTATTGGACTATAAAAAGCTCTGTCTGATGTTTGTGCACACAGCACATTGAGAAAATAGTAGAATGCGTTCATTGTAGAAAATAATACTGGTGGATTCTAACGATGTTATCCAATTATACGAATATACGAATATTCGAATGTTTGTCTTTCAAACTGGAATAGCCATATAGTAGTAAAACGTATACAATCAAAAATTGATGCATCAAATTTGTGAGTAAGAAAACAAATATATACAGCTAAAATTCAGGTCACCCCTATAGAAGACCAAAATAAGCACATCTCTCGCCGAGTACTATCGTAACTTTAGATATCAATTTTTTTCTCCGCGAACGCCGCTAATAAGCAAAGCCAGAAAAATTACTGTGCGCATGAGTTCGAGTTTCTTAGACATCCCTGCAATCACCGACATTAGTATCCTATACTACGTGAACGTGCGGTTACCGCAAATTAGCCAAATATCGCGTGACATATCCTCCCTCCCGTGTACAGCTGAACCCCTCGTGTATAAGGGGGTCCAAGGAGAGAGAAAAAAATGACACTTCCCGCTCGAGTTTCTCCTACGCTAGCAGACAAAAGCAAACATCAAGGTCAAAAGCGCCTTAGCCCCTCGGATTTTTCACATGATGTCTGAGAGAGAGAGAGAGAGAGAACGGGAGTCAAAATCCACGCGGGAAAAAGAGAAGAGGAAGGGGGCGTACTACTAGTACTGTCTACGCGCGTATACGAGTGGAACGCGGTCGATAGAATCGAGGCTAAGGAGAGAGAAGAAGCCGAGTAAGAAACTTCGCTGCACATAGGGAAGAGCCGACGAAGAAGTATATAGTAGACGTGGAGGCACGAGAAGACGACTACGCTATATCCAATAATACATCGTTGGGACGCCCGGCTCTTGGCTTCCTCGCTCGCATGCGGCCAACACCCTTTTTCCAGAATCTATAAATACGTGCGGGCGCGCGCGACCCAGTTTTGTCTCTCTCTCTCTCTCGCTAGCGAAACAACACGAGATTGCGTCGTTCGCTGAGTGGTACATCGGATTATGACCAGCCGCGGCATCATAGCGCTGGATAATGAAACGCCAGTACATTGATATTAGCGGTTGTACTCGGACAAGAACATTATCGTCATTGGTTGCATTTTAGTCACGATGTATGGCATATAGCAGACGAGTTGGCCGGTGTACTGGTGTTGTTGTCATCGTCCGAAACGTTGCGGCGAGACGTGCTCACACTTATGTTTGTTTTTGGCGGCCGCTAATGCGATAAGGTTGTTTTCGAGAAGATCAAAGCTGCATTATTAATAACTGCATTCGCTGTTTAGTAAAAAATCTAGTCGAGGACTTTTACTGCAAAACGCGTGTAAAGTTGATTAAACCAACAGACGAGCTTTATAGCGAAACATTTTAATTTTTATACGAAATATGTAACTCTCGTTTGCCTACTAGCAATTACTCGGGACAAAGTTTATCATCCGAATGGCCGTTGCATTAATCAGGGACTTGCGTTCCCACAACACTGACATCGGCACCCTTCCCAGCTCGTATAAATCATCTTGAATGCAGTGCTCGAATTAGGTTACTAATTGAAAGAACTCGAAGATTAATGAAGCTTTTCTCGTTCAGAGAGACAGTTTTTGCCACCCGCCAAATACATTTCTCTGGCTGAACTCCAAAACTCCGTCGCACGCGCTGCAATGGAACATATAAATGTTCAGATTGTGCCGTTGTGTACGGGAAAACTTTTATGCTCTGGATAATACAGATTAATTTTGTTAGGATTTATCGTTTATAAACATTTGCGTATAAACGATCACGCGAGTGTTTGTCATCCGACTTTTGAGAGCTTTACTGATTATGGCATACCTAAAATTAAATAGTTTGTTTTGAAATGATGTAGCATAAGCTAAAAATAGAAATAATTTACTCAACCGATAACAAATTACATCTTAAAAAAAAGAAGTAAAATGACCGTCAGATTCAAGTCAAGTCTGTATAATTAATCTTCTTTTTACCACCTTCCATGTGATCGCTATATAGCTCTGACCTAACTACTCTACCGAGAAATCGCTAATATTCATCCACCAGGTCGCTCTAAAATAACAAAGTAAAACGGAGAAACATCAAAGCTTGCGAGAACGAGAGAGAGAGAAGTAACTCATGGCTATAGGGAAAATGGAACGTCATAAACCAAATTTATCCGCGACGCGCCTCGTTTTCGATCGGTTTACCTCTTTGCGGGTCGCGCGCGGGTGTGGCTCTCACTCGCCCCGGATCTCGCGAATATATATACATATATCTATATACTCGCCGTAGCTTCTTCTTGCGCACGTATACATGCGTGCGGTATTCCGCTTTTGCGGAGTCATTTGGCCGATGAGATTCCGATAAAGCGAGCGTGCGGGGGTTGAGTTAAGTCAGCTGATGCGGCAACTTTTTATCCTTAGCTCGCGTCGTCGCTTAGAAGATGAGGCTTTTATCTTCTTGTTTGTTTCTGCGCTGCCGTAAATTGCAGTAGTAAATATAGAATGCGAAAGCCGACTGAAGTTTAATGATGTTTGCGCAAGAGGCCGATGCCGCTGCCGCTGCTGCTGTTTACATTGACGTTTCATTGTATATATGGCGAGTGAAAGAGGCATTTTTACATTTAACGCGCGGTAAAAGATATTTTCGCTTATAAAGTGCAATGGCGTCGTTAATTTTAACATCCGCAGCGTAAAGATTGCTTCGAGTAAGTCATGACCAAACCATGCATCGTATTTCAGAACCAATCGATAATGTACTTACCAGTCGTCAATTTTTTCTCTATACACACCACTCTCACCAATTTTCTGAAAAAAGAACTTATATGCACCGTGCAAATAAAAACCCAGCACCTCGAGTCCATATTCAAGCCGGCGAGTGCCGACACGTTTCGCCACTACACAAACTCCATTACAGCATCGATCGCCGGCGTCGGGAGCACTTTAGTTTTTACGGCGCGTCGGTCGCTTTATCGGGCCCGAAAAATTCGCAATCTCGACGGATTCTTCGCTCCGCGTACGTGAAGTAATGCAATAATCACGCCGTCTCTCGCATTTTTCCTCGTCTTCGCTCTCGTATAATAATATATAGTAGTTGGTGTGTATATATATATATATATGGTGGAAAGTCCGGCAGCAGCCGGCGCGCAACTCAACTATATTCGTCTCGTCGACTCTCCCTCGTCTCCTATTACTTCCTCGACCTTAGGTCCCCTTCGTGTTCGTTCTTTCTTGACATTTCGTTCAGCTGTTATGATTTTTTCAGTGTGTAGCGAAAAGGTATAGTATGGGACGGTGTGGGGTGGAAGAAAAGCAAACAGATATTAAGAACGCGGTTTTAGCGGATTAATCGAATTGTATAGCCTCGAATTACAAGAGAAAATATGTTATTTTGTTAAAAACTATTATTTTCTGTAATCACCGTTAAAACTAATAATATAAGAATGCATTGAACCAAAGAGTAGTATATATCACTAAATTTTTTGCACCACAATGCTCATCGACCGCGAAGCAATAAAAGAGCAAACTCCGCTGCAGCTCTCGCTCGACCTTTATATTATTCAGGCACTGACTTGTGGTAGCTGACACGAATAACATCATAACACCGTTCCCTCAGTGTGTGTGTGTGTGTGTGTGTGTGTGTGTGTGTGTGTGTGTGTGTGTGTATATATATATATACACACACACAACCCTGAACCTCACAACCTCTCGCCCTTTCCATAACTCGTCCGCGCCAAGGTGTCGCTCTCTCGCGTGATCGCGAAACCATTGCCGAGACTGATATACATACCTATATATACATGTATATGAAGATGCGCACGCGCGATCGGCCATCATCATCGGCGCGCATGAGAAAAGAAAGCGCTGCCGCCGCTGCGCTCGCGATTGCAAAAAACGAACGAATCACGAAGAGAGGCGTGATTGTGCACTTTATATATACGCGAAGGGGCTGCATGCACGTATACGTGTACTTATACAATGGATGCAGCTTCGACGGCGGCAGAATCTTTTATTTTCGAGAAAGTGGCTCACGCCCTTTAAAGCGCCGGCAGCGCGACGACGACTGCCCTAATTGCTGGGGAATAACCGGGTCACGTGTTTACCACGCTTTTATGTGTGCTCGCGCTCATTGTCGGCGGCTTCTTATTTGGCCGAGACGCTGCTGTGGACGTATAAGGCCGCCGCCGCTGCTACTGCTGTGTTGAACGTCGTCGATTTCTGCAGCGCCGGCCTCCCGAATCTTTTTTTTTCTTCCTCGCGGCGATGGTGAGATGCGTGAGCTGATAAATTGCGAGCTCGCGGCTGCCGGCGAGCAGAGAAGAATGGCAACGGGGGGTTTTCGTTTTCGTTTGTAAGGAGTCACGGTAGGGCTATAATGGGTTATAGTTGTGATGTAATGTTACGTATGGTTGATGTGTGGCGTTTTTAGTTTTAGGTTTTGGTACTGAAAGTTTTTATATGGTTTTAGTAATTCTAAATGAACAGTATGCACTTTAAATAACAATAACGATTTTATGAATTAATATAATTGTCACTCAATTTAATTTCGGCTTATGTTGCTTATTCTTACATCTAATTTTTATAAGCTCGTTTCAATTAATTAAGCGCAATTTTTTTTTCTTACTCGTACAAATCGAATTGATTTGACCTTCTTAATTAAGAACATTGTATTTGGAAGCAATTGCGTCTCACGTTACTGATTGACTGTACGTAGCAACATATTTCTATGTGTACCAATTTGTTATAACCAAAAACACATTTAAGCATTGCATCGATGCTTGTTGAAATTGAGCTCAATTATGACTGAGCTCACCAAACCTTATGCGTCGGTTTCAATGATGAACAGGACCTGATAACAACAACTCTTTTTCAATTTTTATTACTTGTATATTAATAAT
This sequence comes from Torymus texanus, assembly GCA_036873485.1. Lineage (NCBI taxonomy): Eukaryota > Metazoa > Arthropoda > Insecta > Hymenoptera > Torymidae > Torymus > Torymus texanus. Next base: position 8,094 of record JAYJLV010029151.1, on the reverse strand, counting down.
TCTCTTCTGAATTTAATAAAATTCGTTTTCGTACTGAAATCGGCATACAGATCTATACATTATTAAAATTTTAAATTAAAAGTCAGAACCTCGGAAGATGAAAACGTTACGATAAATAAAAAAAAAATCGTATAAAAATAATCTGAATCTGCAAAATCTGAAGCATTAACAACAACGGCATCTGCACGATCGTGATCCGCTCTGGCGAAGCGCACTGCCCTTACAACATGAAATATTAATTTCCCTCGGCTCTCGCAAAAACGCCTTTCTCTCTCCGCCCATGTATCGGGTTACCTTCATCACCTCATCTCGCATCCAAAAATCCAGTTCCCAAAAGCACGCTTATACTTGTATATACTGACACGCTCGTATATACGGCGCCAATATGCATCACAAAAGAGTCACAACGTAATATGTCCAGTGAGCGAAACTTCCGGTCGCCGTGTCCGACATGCGGGCTCAGTTTCGCGAAATAAACGTGCGGAAGGGATGATAAATGATGCGCGCACACTCGTGCAGAGAAGAGGATGAGTACGAAGCGATCGAACGTGACCCAGATGAGTCCGACGAGGATGAACGCCTGTAAGAATGATGATGATCGAATTAATTGATCGTGTTTCTGGTATTCGTCGTGCTTGTGTTGCCCAGCGTTCGGCTCTTTTTGCCATCGTTCTAGCATGAGTGTGTACGACTCGGACGGATATAGTGATTAATTAATTTTCTGGACAGAGTCATGTAAACAAGTTCGCGCGTTGTTCATTAATAAATATATATAGGCTTTTTTTGGACATGACGTAAGTCGTATTTGCTATGGTAATCGTAAAAGCAGCTCGGAAAAACATTTATATTGGGTGACCTAAAAACACGGGCAAACGCGGATTGACAAATTACAAATAAACACACGATCACTCAATAGATAGTTAATCTATACATTCTACCCGCAGAGAATTCAATTTCAAAAGCAAACTATTTACAATACGTCGAAATGAAAAGCCAATCGAGACTGCCGTGTGTCTGCGGAGCTCACAGACCAGTTGAAACGTGTCGGTAACAGTTTACAAGCTCGACATTCCGTATATTCGCCTCGGGACATTGCGCTTGCCGATACCGCATTGTCCGTGGCTCACAAAAAAAACAGAGGCAGTTAAAACAACAAAGCCTAATGGACACGAACGGATGTAAACCGAAAATGACACGTTGGATGAATTGGCCGATAGACAAAGCGGATGCAAGTGTGCGAGGTGATGAAAAGTGGCGTCTGACGTAAGGCGCGGGTACGTGATCGCACATATATATCAGTAAAAAAGTCGTGGTGCGTCTTCGGCAGCTAGAATGAGAATGATGGAGTGTATAGAGCGGATTAAAAAGGCATGATAATTGCGCGTGAAATTGTGCTGGATGTATCATGTATCTAATATAAGCCATTAGGTAATATGGTAGTGTATAAATTTTTATCTACAATGTTCGATTGAATGACATGGCAACTTTAGAGGAGAATATTACATTTGGTTATGCGATTCGCGTGTGCAACCTGATACTTTTGACATTGTCAGAATAAGGTTTAATTTATCTCTCATATATAGTTACGTACAGTGTAGTCTAAAATAATTGATGTATATCTATACGAGTTGAAATATTATTTATAACTAAAACTCCATTAAAATGTTATAAAAAAATTAGTTGTACTATTATTCAACCAGATTTTCACGTAATAAACAATTTATAAGCTACGCGTCTCTACCCCCGCTAATAAAAAGAACAATCGCTAATTTAACGCTGTGAATTACTATAGCATTCTATTACCGTCTTTCACTTACTCCTCACAGTTCAATGAACATAATCCACCCTCGTCTCGCCTGAGCTCACGCTATCTAGTCTCTCTCTCTATATTCTTCCTTCGCCCCCTCACGAGTTCTCCGATCCAGCCGATAGATCCCGCGGCGACGGCGGCGGAGAAACTCCGGCGCTTTATTGCACGCGCGCCTCGTGCTCCGTTTAATTTCGCCTCGTGCGACGCAACGGCCCTCCTTCCTTCCTTCGCTCTCTCTCCTCGTATATAGCCCGGCCTATATAGCCAGTATCTTCTATATATACATACACGACATGGACGCCTCGTTATTTTCACTAGCGCCGTCGCTGCGACGCCTGCGACGTCAGCCACCACCATTGCCCTCGCCGTTTTGTTTTCGCAAGAGGAGAGCGACTCATCGTCGTTGTTATTGTGCCTGATTTTAGTGGTCCCTATATGTTCGCCTGCATTCTTGTTGTCGATGAGGTGTTGTGTATATGTGTGTAGGGTCGTCGTGCAGTGAAGAGGTTGATGGGTCTTTAGCTCGTTTAATGGGACGCGATGGGTGTATATCGTCCTTATATTTTTTACGAGCAAGGGGAGGTAGAGTCGAGGTGTCTTTATGGCCGTGTGATGTCACGCAAAGGCACTCTCGAGGTTTATGATTTGACTCGCGACACTCTTCAGCGAAAATTTATATAAGTGGATGTTATTGTGTGACCGTTTGTTTGATATCTACTTCTTTTACCGTTAATCTTACTATAGAATGTACAGCAGTTTTTAACTTTGGCTTTAAAATAATAAGAATCATATTTGAGATTATGGTATATAAAATTTTGAATGGACTAAGGAGATGGTCAGGAATTCTGATCACGAATTTGGCTCAAGCTTTGGTATATGTTACTGGATGTAGAAATATAAAAAAACGCAGTTTTAAATCCTGACATATTAAAAAACTCAAAATCTTAACATTTCCAGCTTTATCTTTTTCGAAATCATTTCAAGAAGAGAACATAACAGTACAAAAAACGAGTTTTCATTTGTAAAAGTTTGAATTTAAGCAATAAAAATGCAGAAAAATATGTAGTTAGTTGAACAGCGAATTGTAGGAATTTGAGTGTTCATTTTTCTTTCCCAAAGGTAAACATTCATAACTTCTGAAAAATTTAATAATATTTATCTCTGAAGAAAGCAAATAAAAGTTTGTTTTTTCTAGTTTTATTTTTTTTTAAATAATATTTATGACAACACCGTTACTGTTTCAAGTATTTTTTTTTCAAAATAAATCTCAAAATGCTCAGAATTCAAGTTTTTTTTTGTTTTGAGTGTAATATTACGGTTCTCTTCATATTTCTACTTCCAAAAACATATTTCCAAGTTTGAGCCGAACCCTCAAACCGACGGCCTGACCCACTCCTAGTAAACTAGACCGTGGATGTATCTACGAATTTCTTCTATTTAGAAGGTCAAAGTTATAAACTACCAACATCCACAATCCTTCTCTCAATCTCCCACGCAACCACTCCTACCATCGACCACCAAATTAAAAAACCGTCCTTTTCTAAAAATCTATCGAACTCATCCGATTAATCTCTCACCAACGTGTGCAACAAGGCCCCCGTGTCTGTATCCATTATCTTCTTTCTCACTTTCTCTCTCGTTATCTCGGCGCGTGTCCCTCGCCCACGACACGCCCGCATGTGCGAGGGCCTCCTTCCGTCAAAGGCCGCAAACGTAATCGATATCTCCGCGCGGTTTCCAGTGTGTGCGTAGTGAAGGTACAGGAGCTCTCGGCTCTCGACTTCGTCGCACGGTGGCGATGAAGTTTCCGGCTACCCAACGCGGCACGGATTTCGTTCACTCGGATTCATGTGTATATACGCGAGGGTTAGTGTAAAGTCGAGTGTAGAATATGGCGACGTCGAGGAGCGAGAGCGTCAAGTGGGTTTTGCGTTTCGAGAGCGATGTCTTAATTACGGTGGCTCGATGGGTGCGGGAGTCTAATGACAATCGTCGTTGCTGCGAGAGAGGGGATACAGATGGCGTATGTTCACTCTGCGGGATTGGGTGTTGTGAATCAGGGTTAGATCGTTTTTTTTCTTTTTTTTCTTTTTTTTTCTGTGGACTTTTATATCATTTATCAAAGTAAAATCAAACACTAACTCACATCTCGAGGTTCCTATGCGAATATAAAATAGAACATTGTGAAAACGAGTTGAAAATTAATAAACCTTCATTCCTATTTAAAACAATGTATATAATCCATGTGAACACCCAGAGCGATAAACTGTACAATATAATCGTACAATTACAAAGTTAAATATGAATCTAGTTTTCAATCAAACACAATAATGTGCACCGAGTTTTGCTCGGGCATTCACCATTAATGCATCGTCGTTCACGGCACTATATTTAAATTAAAATTACCCTCTATCTTCATAATCCAACCAACACTTGGTTTCCAATTACCTTGCACACGACTATTTTAACGCATCTGTGGCGTCGCGCCTCTATTCTGCTAATCACACCACATAACCATCGAAAAATCCATATGTAATGACAACCTCCCCTAGCACACGCAACGATTCACAGCGAACTAATTACCGCTCGACACTCAACTAATAAAACCACTCGTTCCTTCTCTCGTTCACTGTCCGCAGGAGAGAACAAAAGATAAGACGACGAAGGAGCACGAGCACGTTTATTATAGTATCGCATTATCGCGTTAGTGCGGGGCCCTCGAAAATTGGATCGCGTGCGTGTGGCGCATCAACGTGTTCACAGGAAAGTTACATCGCTATATAGCAGTATATGTTGTGTGTCTTCTCTCCTCGCGAGGTTTCACACGACGCGAGCGACCTTGACTTTCCAATGGAACCGCGCGCGCGAGCATAAATATTCATCGCGCGCGGAGGATGCGCTCGCTTCTTTTTCCACACACATATATAGGTACCTGTTGATGTATACGCAGGTGGAAGTAGCGCGCCTTGAGCGCTGATGCTAATTTTGCGCGCGTGCACGCGTATATGTATACTGGCTTTTTCTCCTTCGTTGTGAATTTGCGAGATGGAGCGCGTGGGATCGAGGGTTTCGTAAGAACTGTATATCTTTGTTTTTTAAGTGTTGCATAACTTTGAATAGTGGATGCTATTTTGTAATATGAAAAAAAAAAAAAAATGGTTAATCTTTTACTATGTAATGCAGGAATATGAAAAAATACATTTATCTGCAAGTAATGGTTTCAAAGGCAGCATTTAATTATGCATCTTTTCTCTTAGATCTACATTAATTTTCTCCCAACGCGCATAAAACACATGCAGCCACGTAAATCTTCACCGCCGTATAATAGAAAATGCAAATATCGCGGCTGACTAAAGACTTTCTATTTGTTTCTACTGTCCAACTTAGACACCTGCTCATCCTTCTTAACCCACTGAGTCTTGCGAATATTATAGCACTAAACACACAATCCTCCCCATGATTCCCAATACACACGGACATAACTCTCTCTGTACAGCATTCATTGAAATAACCGCGGCTCTCGCGCAATTAGCAAAACGACAAAACGTCAGCCTCTGCCGCTGCACTTTCGCCGTTGGCAATGAACGTATAATAGCCTACGTCGGAAATAGTTGAAAAAAAAAGATGTAAGCGCGTTTCCTCCGATAACGGCGCAATTTGTCACACATGCGCGTGAAAAAGGAGAGGAGAGGAAAAACAGACGCGATGACCCCGATTCGCTGCTGCGTCGCTGCACACGCCCTCCGGCATCTCGACGCGAAAAGTCTTGTGCTGATGTGACAACTGCGCGATTTGCATATTGTAAGAGAGAGAGAGAGAAAGAAACAGCTGATTGTCGTCGCGAGTCTTTTATCTCGCGACAGGGTCGTTAATTTCGTGGCGACGCCTGTAATTTAAGTGCGAGTATGCGCGGTATGGGAGTTCAATTTGCTCGGTTAATTGATGCTCGATTGGGTCTGAATTGAAACATAAATTGCGCGAGAAAGTTTCTGAGCTAAAGACGCTTTGTGCACTTACTGTTATAGAAACGACTTTTATTCAAACGTTTAATATAGATTCACGCTTAAAAATATTATCTACGAGAAATTATAAACTTTTACATTTAGTTATAAAGGTATTGTGAGTATACTATAGAATGAAATTTTGTATTCTTTTCATCGTCATTCTCCAGATCAACTTCTACTATGGGTTCTATAAAAAAAAAGTCTTGGAATGCAAGCTATGCTATTTTTAACTCATCTACTCTGACACATTAATAGAATCTATTTTTACAATCCTGTTATCGAGGTGCGCATCATCATTGGCTCGAGTATTGGATTACTCGGCATGCGTCGTCTAGCTCCTAAAATTAAGAAGACGCGTCACTGTTTGCTTCTCTCGACAATCGGACGAATTACACTGCAGTTTGTTCGCATTACTTATTTTTGTGTAATTTTCAGGACGGTAGTTGAGATCTACGAGTATGATAAGGGAGATCAGTTTGTGATTGCAGTGCGTACACGCGTATAATTACGCGCTCTGGGAGTTCAAGGAAACGGGAATTAAGCCGTTAAGTCCTATAAGATTAGCGATGCACACGAGATGGTTAATGTTAGGTTTGAACTATAGAAGTGGAGGGTTTTCTATAGTGTTGGTAGAAATGAATGGTTAAAAATTCTATCCTTGATTATACATACATACATACATATATATATATCTGTTACATCCTGTACAAATTAAAAACGATTATTTATTATATATGATATCGTGCTGCGCATATCACATTGTAAACGAACACCCCACTCATCATTCGATAATCATTAAAGATCAAAGGTGTGTCTTTATATAAATAAATATTGTCCGATAAAAATATCTGCTATATTTGCCAATCTTATCAACAAACATTAAATCATCGCAAACCTCAGCCAATGCAGTATATACATATATACACACACACACACACACACACATCATCTTGAAATACAAAAACTATACTTCCACCTACTCAACCACGTCCTGTGAGAAATCCAAAGCCTCGCAACTACGCTGCAAGCAAAAAAACCGCAATTACGCTGTATTTCCTAACGAAGTCAGCGCACCGCGTATATCCCTTGCAACTTACATCGTGCCTCCGCATCGCCTCCTTCCGCGAATCTCCGTGCACGCACCCGCACTTGTGTACGCGCCGCAACCTCAGCTCTCCCCCCTACGCGTTCGTTATCGCAGCTCGCATTAAACCACGCGCGAGGGTGAAAAACATAAAGGACGGAAGGATCTCGCGCGCGCGCGCAAGTGCATAGAACAGCAGCCGCAGCCGCTCCCTACTTATAATTCAATTTTTCTGCGAGCAAGCGCGCGCGCGTGCGTTCGAGTGTCTGCACTCGTGCGCGGCCGCGGGAAATTCAAACAACAAGGGCGACTTATATCGCGATTCGCGTCGACAATAGGGGGAGAGCAACGAGGGATAGGGTCGTTGTCGCGCTGGGCCAGGGAGAGAAAGATCTCGCCTTGGATAAACTCCCGACAGTCTTGTGTGTATATACGTGCTCGACGAGAGGCTGCTGTGTGTAAGGGTAAGTGTATTGTATAATACGTCCGTACATACACTTGGGACGCGCGTGTATGTATATAGATGCGCGAAAAAAAAGTTGCTGTTGAGGGTGGATATCATTGTACGTCGGGGGGTCTTTCTCCGGTGTGTGTGTATGTGTGTGTTTGTAATACGTGCTGGCCGGGCTGTTTTCTTTTTTTTTGTTCATTAAGGATGGGTTATGAAAAGAAAATATTAGATTGACAGGCGAGATTGGGGTATTTTGTTCGCCACTATAAGGATGTAGTTGTCAGACCGTGAAATTGGTGGTTTAGATTCTTTCTGTGATAGTCGTCGAAGTTACCTCTTTGAAGATAAATTGAATGTTTCTCATCTGGGCGTGATTTTATACGTTGATACAAAATTGATGCGAGTATATGAATGTAATAATTGGTAGAAAAAAAAAATATATATATATATATATATATGCGAATTGATTGATTATGTCATGTCTAATTAAAGTCTGGAATAATTTACTTATCTCGGAGCTGTCAAGCTAAATTTTAGCTATCGGGTAGATAAGAGTGACATGGTTAGTCAATAAAGTCATTCGATTGCTAATACGTATTCTTAAAAAAAAATATCTTATGCGTTCACTGCTCATCGCTACACGGAGAAAATATTTGTGTAAAAATTACAATAAGTTTCTGTAAAAATTACCATCTTGTGTAGGGAACGCAGCCACAGACTGACAATTTATATTTTTTACAACCCA
>JAYJLV010029140.1:0-30969 GCA_036873485.1 Torymus texanus | reverse complement strand
CATTCGCTCCATTATAAAAACATTGAACATTTTGCTCATACAACCCAATAAAACCATCACCACATCGACATCTCCAAATATATTTTCCATTCTCTCTCATACACCTTCGCTTTCCTCACACATTCCACCAGTACTGCAGCACTTGGCGATCATCAACCGGCGCTCCATACCACGCGGTCGTAAAAAGAAAAAAGAGAACGGCACGCGCACGCGCGCATAAAAATAGCTTTCTTCCTCATATCCTATACCATCGGTGAGCACACACACACACATACTCGGACTCGTGCGAATGAAAACGCAAGTATGGGCTTCCGCGCCCGTGGAGATTACCCACTTCGTGCTGCACACACATACATACACATACTGGACAGTAACGCCGTGCGTTCTCTTTAACACGGAAGTATGTGTATATATGCGTATGTACATGCTCACAAACCCTCTATACGCTCGCTTTTACCCGAGACTCTAATTCCGGTTTCCTCGTCGTTATTTCGGCGCGGTTATACTCGCGTGCAATTAGGAATCGGTCGAGTATTTTCCCGCGCGATCGCGTGGCGACGATAATTTTCCAACGCATGCGTGTGTGCTGTGCGTATTTGTGTGTGTGTGTATATATATTCTTGCATTCGAGGATGTGATTGGATTAGGGGTTATTAGCGTGAGTGTGTGGTTTAATTACGTTGTGGAAGGGGTAGCGACATCGTGAGTTAGGAGTTGGGTGGTATTGGTTTTGACTGCGGTCATGAACGCTATTGAAGTTTCATGGTCATTGGCATTTCTGTTGAGTTCGTGTTCGAAGGAATATTGCTGGTTCTTTTTTTTTTGCGGTTACGTAAATATTGGTTTGCGGAATTTTCATTTTTTAACGAAGCTAAATTTAGTTTTGTTTGTAGCGATGTTTGTAGCTAATAGGATGTTTGTTTTGTAAGAGTTGAAAGATATATTTGGTAATGGTAACATTGTAAATTCGAAAATAAGATCTATATATATCGATTAGAAGTCAATCTATTAGTTTTTCCTCAATGAATTTTCCCCGAACCAATAATTTATAGTGATTTAAAATTCTATTTCACATTTGTATATCTTTATAAACAGGTATTTATGTCAGGATTTTCGAATTTCAATTGAGTTTCTAGCTGATTACGCGATTATTAGACCGACCGGTCATTTGTCATAGAACATTTTTTTTTTTAATTTCGTTGACAGCTAATTTAAATTCTTAAACTGTCACTTTCTTCGCATTTGTAAATCATTTTATAGAACGATATATTCATTTTTCATCGGAAATACATTTTATAATTCGATAAACACGTATTTGTAGAAATCGAAATTTTGCTGTTAATGAATGTCACTTAAGAGGAAAACGTTTATGTGATTAATTTTGTTTTTTCTTTTAAGTTTTGAACGAGAATTGGAGATTCTTAGCAGTCAAGAAACGAAGAACTTTTTGTTGGTGATTGTTTCTAAATTGTTCACCTCTCACTGGTAAAAACCTACACGTTACGCAGCCAATTTTCTCTTTCAAAACTTTGAAGGAATGTTAATTGTGCTTTGAAGAGCGAAATGAAACAACACTTTCCGTTATTGAAGATTTCCAGAAAGCAATTGTTTAAATGAATGTCTTTAAATAAATAAGGTTTAAATCTGAATAATTCTAACTGTTAATTATGATTTCCAAGAATATTGCGTAATCTAATTGAATAAAAACATCTATAAATTATTATTTTATAAATGACTATTTATATATTGTCAACCATCGTTGAACTTTTTATGCCCAGGCAATTTACTACTCGATAATGTAAAAACTAACATCTTATTTTTTACCTTGTTTTTTGCTAATAAATGATGGTCTACTTTTATTAATTACGTATTCCGTTTTTTTGCAATGCTACATTTTTTATATTATTTACGTTACCAATTGAATAGAATGTTTTGGCAACATGACCCTATTTCGTGTTACATTTTTATTTTCACGTGTTAATAAAGGTTATAATCGAATCCATAACCCAGTTTATCTCAGTAGGATGCGCGAGCGAGGATGCGAGTCTTTCAGATTATATTGCATATATTTTGACATAACCGAATTCATTCCAATAAAAATGAATGAATTTAAGAAAAAAAAAACGATTCCCAATGATTTAGCGAAAAATTATACTATACTATCAAAATATTTTAACCGTTCTACGTAAAAATTCTTTAAGAAAAATTACAGACACTACTGTGAAATTGACATTTTACTTCTAACAGTTATACTGAAAACGTAATAATAAATTCACTACTTCTTACGACAAGTAAAATAATAAAAATGTCATAATTTGCAGTCTCTCAAACAGCGAACATAATACAGAATGCCGAAACACAACTGTCCCTTTTCTTCAAAGAAACTACAGTAACACTTCTTACATAATTATTCATTTATCTTTAAAAAAAAAGTGACAATTTAAATATCCTCTAAATAACTATTGATAAAACCATCTCTATACATATACACCAAAATAACATTCAACTAAACCATCGACTGGAACATCCATTCTATAACCTCGCTACAATGAAACCACCGAATAATCGTTGAAATTCTCGTCTCCTTGACACCTCGGATCCACACCGGCAGTCGCCTGCTCATCCACCGTGAAATCGCTTGTACGAAATCCTCGAAACAACGTGTCTCTCTAAGAGAGGAAAAAAAAAGAAATAACGTCTCCTTCGCTCGTGATATCTCTCCCGGCCATCTCACACGCGGCCACTCGACCTTGCGCGATGAAAAACGAAAGTCCTTGCGTTCGCTCGCAGCTGGAAAGAAATTTCGTGCGTGTATGCGTATTACGCAAGGAGAATATGTGCGTGTGTGTGTGTGTGTGTGTGTGTGTGTGTGTGTATATATATATATATATGTCTATACCGGAGCCTGCGCATACGGCTACCATCATATCTATACGGAAGAAAGAAGGAAAGAAATCGCGCATTAATATTCCGTACACGCTCATGTGCTATATATATCGTTGATTTTCCATTGTTTCTCGGAGACTGAACGCTCGCGCGAGAGAAGAAAGTGTATCGTCGACGTCGCGGATGAGCGCGGGGGCGGACAACACGCAAAACTCTTGATTTTTCGGTTATGTTTGTAGTTACGCAATTCACGTGAGCACGCGCATGTATTTTTTTTGGGGCTTGTGTGGGTACGACGTTAAAGATATAGAAGAAAGTCCGTCTTGGTTATGCAGATATATATACACGTGTGTATATAGCGACGTACTTGAGGTTTTGTTGGAGAGGGATTTGTATTATATAAGAAACGTGTTTTTCGGTTACGACGAACAGCAGCAGTATACACGCGCGGTTACGCCGGTGACACATCGAGGTGATGAATTTGGAAATTAGGCGGGATCACCTGGAAAATTAAGAAGAAATCTTTTTTTTTCTCTCAATTAATCGTCTGTGTTTTAAATTATCCTTAATCCACCGCGTGGATATATATTTTATAATCGACCTTTTTTTTTACACATAACATAGCCAGTGTATGGCATACATTAAAGATCACGTTCGACTGTATTTTTCCTACCAATTTTCCGTACTTTTTGCATTTTAATTAACGTAATTGCGTAATGGACATCTTCGACGCTTGAAGAATAATGTAAATATTGAAACTTAAGACGGTTGATGGAACCAGCGTGCGAAACTGGCCCAACGCATATACAATCGCCTTCGCGATCCTTAATACAACAATCATATAGGATACTCAGAGTCTTGCAATTTGTATGGACAGGAAGGAAATATAAATGCGCGCGTACGCTCGTCTACGGAGCAAATTTGAACGCGCGCGCGCGCGAAAGGACGAGCACTCGACCGCAAGTGCGTAATGATGGCAATTTTCGTGATTCTCGAGAGAATATCCCTCTGACGATACTTCATTATTGAATACTATATTTGGACGCCTACTTTATGTAATCCATCAATTGAATTATTATTGATGTCTTTAAATGATGAAAAATTTGTGCTTTCAACAAAAGTGGTCGCTTTTACTTTTCAAACGTTAAATCAATCTTTAATAGTTGATTATTTTTTAGAGAAAAAAATAATTAACATTTATTAAACATGGTGATTTATATTACCCAACACGAGATAATTATTTATAACAGCAACACACGTCAATTCACTGATTCCTCATAGATATGCGAACCACAATTTGCAAAATACTCATCATCATTTTTTCAACCACAAACACACACACACACACACACAAAAACTGTCGACACTGAATGTATTACACTCGTTACCAAGAATCACATTTGCAAAGTTAATTATACCTATCACCGATCCTTTCGTCATCGATCACCTATTACACGTAATACTGTGTACTTCGATCATGATCTACATCGCACACTCGATCTAACCTAAAAACCAGGTCTGACAAAAAAGTAGCACCCAAAACCACGAAGACAATTACATCAGACGTAGAACAAAAAGAAAAGATGAATGACGAAATGGTTATATCAGACTCGCACACTGTATAAAAACGCACCTTTTCCAAAACAAAGCCTGCTTCTTCTTCTTCTTCTTCTTCTTCGTCTTCGTCTTCTTCTTCAGCTGTATACTTCACTTCGGCGTATCTGCCGTCTTTCCTCTTCACACCCACGTCGTTCAACTTCCTTTCCTGTCACGAGCAATTTTTTTTTTTCACTTCTCAAATTGTCGTTCAATTTTTTTTCTTCTACCTTGCCTCTCCTTCAACCCAAAGATAACAAAAACCCACGATCCGTCGTACAGAACCAAACTAAACCAAATCAATCGTAAAACTAAGCAACAAGAAAAAAAAAATGTAAAAAAATAAAATGACGGAAGGAAGGAGAGCAGCACACTCACACGCGTGTATATATGTGGGGAACACGAGCACACCGGTGCGTGTGCTCGAGCCGGTAGGAGGCACGTTACGGTACTGTACCGATGTAACTGGCGCTCGCGAGGTTCTATCGTATACCCCGGCGTGCCTCTCTTTCTCTCTCTCTCTCTTTCTTACTCTCGCCGTTGCAAGTCAGCCAACCAGTGAAAGTATATTCTCTTCCTGGCGAGCAGTAAGCAGTTAGCCGGCGAGGCTGTCCTTCCGCGAGCGCTGTTACCACATCGCACAGGCGGGGATGGTGGTGGTGGTGGTAGTAGTTGTACTCAATGTAGAGGTATAAGGCCAGCTGTGGTGTGGTTCAAGGTGTGTGAATATATTTATGTCTGCGTCTACGTGTGTGTGTATATGTTGGTATGATAGGAGAGATGGAAAGAAGTGACCCTGGGGTGGGAAGTTGGTCTGGTATTATAACGAGGAATATTGGAAGGCCAAAATGGTGGGAGGAATTATTTAGGGTTCTTAGAAGTAGCAGAAGCAAATGATGAGGTTTGTATTGTGATGGAAGATTTGTTTAGATGATATGTAGAAGTGTTGAAGATGATGAGGGGCAAGAAGGATATTTGTTAATCAAGTTTGTTAACAAGGGAACGTAGAGAATTTGGTCTTTTTATTCGAGTTGTAAATTAAAATATATATTTAAAACATTGTTCTTATCCATTTTTCTTTGGATAAGTATATTATAGTATTTTCCGTATAAAGATTGGTTCTTTTTTTATCTAAAAGGATGATTGATTACATTTGAAGAATATAATTCAGGGGAAATTCTGGTGTTTGTGAAAATTTGACGACTTACAATCAAAATGTAAAGTAGTAGTAGGACAACAAATAGGAGACAAGTGGAACTTGATTTTAATCAGAAAGACGCTTCAGTCAAAATTGGTTGCAGTGGCTGTTGATTCCAATCTAAAATGTGCTTCTGGCAATGAAAATACCCAAAGTATTTTAATGCGAAAGCCATGGTAACGAGATTAAAATGCGTCTAAACTTTTTTAAAATTAAAAATCAAAAGATGCGTTCCACTGAAATTGAACAATGGTATGAAATGCTTATGTAATTTTTCATTTCAAGCTTTTGAGATAAATCAACGTTAAGAAGCCGGAAGTCATAAGATACTAGAGTAGCTTATTAAATCGAGAAAATATTTTGCTCTACGAAAGAGAATTGATGCACAAGTTATTAAATTAAACAAATTACTTTTTTGCCCGAAAGAAAACTATATCGCAGACCGTTGAACTTAATCTCTCGCAACAACGTAAAATCTAAAATTTATACACAAAATCGAGAGAAAGTTTCAGAACATCCTAATACTAATGAAACGTGGTTGCATATAAAAATTGGCACGCGCATGAAATACAGTAGTGCGAGACGCATAATTGAATCGCTCCACTATACCGTAATCCCCGAGATACAAACAGTCGAGAAGATAATTTAGTTTCTAATAATATCGGCAATAGATTTTTCGACGTGGCTACTTAATGTCCGCGCTCGATTAAAATATATACTTCTATTAGCTGCAGAACGAAAAATCTGCAGATAATTTCATAGAATCATTTCGTTGAGAGAGAGGAGAGAGAGTAAGAGAGAGAGAGAGAGAGAGAGAGAGAGACAAGCCATTACACCACGGTTGTCGGGATTTATTTTACTCCTGCGCCTGCATTGAGTGACTTTGCATGTTTGCCCGGTAAAATGCATTGTCCATTCGCAGAGAGTGACAAGAGATTGATGGCTGGTTACGAGGGATCATTACTTATTACGAAAAACAAAATCCGAAGATATCGTGGAAATTCAGTCTGATAAAAATTCATCGATTCGTTGTAAATTGTATCTTTATAATTTGAATATACAATGCGCGGGATTTAAGATTATTTCGTGTATAATATTCGAAACGTACTATAACTGTGCACGCAAAATATAGATTGAAGCAAAAGATATCGCATTGATATTTTTTTACAAAACAAGTGGTATTTAATTCAACATAAATGCATACAATTAAAGAAACGAAAAATTTCATACTATTACTTAAAACATTTCCCTACATTAATGCATATATATAAGTATATCAGGAACCAAGTCTTTTTTTCGAATTTCTGTAACATTCCGTCATCCTTATACATACCGAACCACGTGTGTCATTACCTACTTAAATATAATAATCAATACAACATACTTTAATTATACATATATGCAACGATATTTTTCCAACAAATTAAACATAAAAAAAACAACTCAGCCAAACCGACTATCCAAACTTCTTGCTCGGCTTCTTCGCATTTGCTATATAATACCGGGCGCGTGTAACGAGCGCCTGTTCTCACGAAAGCTCGAAAGTAATATGCGCTCATTTCTTCCGACACATTTGCATCCCGCGGAAACGGATAAAGTTTCCTTTGCGCAAGAAATATCATCGCGCGTATAACGCTCTAAAAGTAATAACGCGCGCGCGCGCAGAGGAATGCGACAAAAATTATTACTCGCGCCAACGAACGAACTTTCGTACGAGCAATTCGCTTATGTAAATGAGCGAATGGTGGGCGCGTCCTTGTGCTCACGCGCATATATGTATATATACACTTCGAGCGCCTTTTTGTGAACGCAGAGAGAGAGAGAGAGAGAGAGAGAGAATCGTTCGGAAACAATTAAGAAATAATGTCCGTTCGTGAGTAAATAGACAGACGCACTTGCTCTCCATTATTTCTCCTTTGTCGACGCGTATAACGACGACGAGGTTTAAAGGAAAGAAAAAAAAGAACGCTGTCGATTTTTTGTTTGTTTCCGAAGTCTCGGCCGCCGCGACGGTGGAGTAGAAAGCGTACGGTAATCGGGCAAAGTATATTTTTTGTATGTTTATATAGTTTTTACGATAATACTCATCGAAGATTATCGATTCTACATTTATGTATACATAGACACAGGCGGTGTATTCGAAAATTTGATTTTTATAAAATTACACTCGCTTATAAAGACAATTTCGTAGTTTTTTCACTTTCTTATCGTGAATTTCAGATGACTTTTACCTGACAACAAAATTGTTCAAATGATGTATAAACACTGTCGTGATTATTTTTCGAAAACGCTTTAACGGCAATGCTGCAACTTGAGATCGCATTAGATGATAAATTTCATATGACTGCTAGATAAATAGATACCTATCATTTGTCACTCTGCTTTTAAAACCGCCAAGATTAACTGATAAACGAAAGAGCATTTTAAATTAGTATCGAAATCTTGTAATTATGAAAGTACTAATTATGACATTATACGTACACGTCAATCGTTAAACTCTTTATTAAAAAAAAAAAAAAAAAAAACGAAGAAAATAGTTCAATCATAACACTCCTTGGCAACATTGTCTACATAATCAAATCCATAACGGTATAGACTTCGGTTAAATACACACATGCGGTGCCTTTCCCACATTAGCGGTTTCCCAATTCGACAAATTACATAAAAAACGCACCGATAACGCGTAGTGTTTACGTCAGAATGTGGCATTTTCGTGGGATTCTTTCACTTCTTTGTCGTCAATTGCATATACGTGTGATTCTAGAAAAAATCATCGAACAACTATGTGAATACAAAAATTAAAAAAAATAAAAGAAAATGTTTCTGAGTGGCACACTATTAGACAAGGATTTTGATGGTTTCTTCGATCATTTTGAATATACTAAACGTTGGAAATATGGTCAATTGAGGGGCGAGTCTTTTTACGAACAATAACGTTATTTTTAAGAAGTCCCTCAAATGAACTCATCTACATATAAATCGTTTAGTCAGGATGAGTTGCATATAAACAGTTAAAAAAAAAATTAAAGTATGCGAGCTTTCATTGGGTTTTTTTTACCGAATCAAATAATGTTGATTATTCCAGAAGTTACATGAGTTTAAAGATGAGCGCAAAATAAATAAAATACTGTGAAAATGCGAAAGGACGAATTTTTTTCTTTTACAAATGTATACAAACAACTGGTGTATTATACCAACATTTTTCATCGGATAAAAAACAAATGAAAGCTCGTGTTCTCAAATTTCATTTTCGATGTACGAATCTTTCTGGCAACCCCATTTATTCAATATTTTTTGAAACTTTATAATTTACTGTTATACCAAAAAAGCTTGTCACCAATATCACCATATTCACGATTTTTGTTTACACTCAAAACGCTCGTAAGAGAACCAACAAAATCCGATAAGCATTTTCTCTATAAAAAATTTGTATTTACTTTTAGTACCCAGTTATTTGATCATTTCTATACAGAATTACTCATATACACACATTCACACATTCACACACGTATCGTGTGTGTGTGCGTGCGTGCGTGCGTGCGTGTGTGTATATATATATATATATATATATATATATACACACACACCTACGTGACAGTAGACACGCGCGCTTATACAGATAGGAAAGTCTTTTCCCGTATATATACACGCGACGACGCGTCGCGAATTTCAGAACATTATTACTCGGATATTTCAGCATCGGAACTATTTGTCCGCGTCGTCGTTCGCTTTCTTTTTTTCCCTCTTTCTCTCGCTCTCCGTCTCGCGTCGTCGGCGTCTCCTATGCGCGTTTATTTTGACGGAAGATGGTCTATTTGCCGAAGCGTTTCGCGCGCCTGCAATATTATGGGCGATTTCGAAAGTTTCTCGCGTGTGTGCGGAGCTGGTTTACGTGAGCTTTGTTTTTTTTGGATTTACCAAGGAGGGCGTGGGCGACTGGACGATTGGAGAAAGAAGGAAAAGATCGAGAGATATGAGATACGTATAGCGATTGCTTTTTCGTGTTGGCGTGGTCGACAAATTAGCATTTTTCGGTTGGCGGAAAGTCGGTGTATGGTGACGACAGAATATTTCGATGCGATGGTGACACGCGAGACTATAGTGAATTAGCAAGATTTTATAAGCGATCGCGGTATGTCATTACTGATAATTTTGGACATTATATTTATATACGTTATTTTATCAAAGTTGTTTTTTATTGTCAAAATAAGTAGTTGTTCGTATAAGTTGTTCTTCAGGGAAACCTCACATTTTCATAATAATGTTTGACATGAAAAATCGATAGTTGGAATATATTAACAAGTATATAGAATGTTTTAATATACATTTTTCTAAAACTTGCATAACTTTTAAGATTATATGGTAACCATTACCACACGATGACATAGTGTCTATACCTATACTCCTATAAAGTGTTTTATTTACCAATAACGAAACGGAACCTCTCTTTTCAAAGTCATTCGCAAACATTCCGTAAAGCACATTAGTATGCATAATAGATACGTATCTCCCGTACAATTTTTTCTTGGATAAACTCTTAATGATCGTCGAGGCGCTACTTTCCTTTTCTAATTTATGTATGTTCATCAACAGCTACGATAACGAATTTTTATTTCCCCCCGTAGGTATATACACACACATCTGATGCTTTTTCATCGTAAACGGGGGCCGCTGCCGACACACACACACACACACACCGAGCTTCTATAGCATTCCATCGTCGAATAACCGAGTATTGTTTTCACTTCCTTCTAATGTCGATCAGATAACCCCGCTCATTGTTTAAGGTTGCGATCGCCGTCGTTAGTTGGGCCTTCTTGATTAGAAACACAATGAGTGATTTTTGTCAATTCGTCGAATATATATATATTTATATCTGAGTCTCGGATCAAAGCTTTGCAACGGTTTCGTTTACGAAGCGGAATAAATCTGAGTACTGCACGCGGCGGTTCACTCATTGTTATTGTTGAAAAATTTTTAAACTACTCTTCCAAACTAACGATGATCTTTTTTTCTGAGATAATTACGAAATTTTAATTTTTAACAGTGTGGAGCGAACGTCTGGGTTCGTCAAAAAGAGAAATTGTTATGTAAGTGACTGGCCGATTTGAGTGAAATAAATTTCATGGATTAAGCCATTTTAATTACGACTGTATATGTAGATTATGGTTACGATTTATGGTTTAGTTTTCAAAGTAACGTGATGAGAATAAAAATGACGAAAATTTTTTTCTTAATTTTTATAAATTGAAATAATTTTCAAAATTTTTTTATGTATCTATAAATATTTGTATACACGGAGAGAAATTCTCTAGTAAATTTTACAAGATACTATGGTAATTCTCTCACAGACTGCTCATCTGACAAATTTTACTATGTACTATTGTAATTTTTTGCAGGGAACCTACGAATTTTTCTAAGAAACATATGATTTTTTAAAAAAATTCTTATAAAAATGCCAATATGGGCAGTCTGTGAGAGAATTACAATAGTACCTTGTAAAATTTACTAGAGAATTTCTCTCCGTGTATGTTTATTAATTTAAAACATCCAAATATGTGAATTAATAATTACATCGTTTTCATTGGAAGCTTTTATTTAGGTATTACGCGCGCATTTACATTAAAAAGACATTTCTGTAGGAAGTGCTTTATCCTCTTTCGGGGCTCTTACAGGCATGTTGAACTGAAGAGGCTCGTTTCTTCCGTGACACACATACGCAACCGGAGCTTTATTTTGTTTCGCTTCAGCAACATATAAATATATAAGCGACTTATCTTCTTTTTTAAGCTTGCTAAACTACTTCGTAAATATAAAAATATCTTATGAACACTGATTTTACAGAAAACAAAAATTGCCGTAAAATATGTTTAACTATCAACTGTATATAATTAAGTAATTACAGAGCATATGTAACATGTAATGTAGATAAATTAAACGCGTATAAAATAAACTTGGAATCAGCTATTATCTTGATAGTGATTAAAGAGCAATTACCGTATGTTGTTCAATGCTATGTCTATATTGTCTATTGATTAATAATATTAGCTATATTTAACACACAGTTTAATAGTTCATTATCCGTATTAAAACTACTTTCTTTTATCCCAACTTCCTCAATCCAGTGTATTATCTGAACAAATTCTAAGATTAGAAAGGTCCATTTTACGCCGAGTAATACGGTATGGGAAAAATTGTTGCTGGGGGCATTTTCCAGGAAGAACAAGAAGAAGGAACGTCAAACAATTCAACATCAAAATTATGAAATAAATTCACATAGTTCCATAGTCACGTGTACTTGGGCGCGCTTTGTTGCCTGACTTCTATAATAATGAAACTTTTCGATGAAAATTACTGTACATTCGGTATGACAAGAAAGATATTTGTAAAAGAATTTGCCTTGCCATTAGTACAAACTACCTTATTTAAACATCCTAAAGTAAATTATGAATTCTTCTATCATCATTTCAAATTTAGTTTTCTGCTAATTTTTTAACTGTCACCAACTCAACATATCACTCGTAGAAACCCAACCCACTTTTTTTTCTCTAGAACAAAGAAAGCCTACAAATACATTTCTATATTACTAAACAATCCAGCTCACCGATCCCCTCACTCACAATAAACATACCTTCGTCGTGCAATATATCCCATTATCAATCCTCTCTACTATGAAGACCTACAAGTATATCTCGGCTGTGTTAAGCGGACTCGTGCGATATACAATTCGCCGAAGAAGTTGCATTGCTGCTATGTATTTATAAGCTCTGACTCAACAGCCTGCATATATATACTCTGCGGGTTGCAAAAACCAAAGACTTCAGCTCACTTCACGTCCTGTCAACTCAAATATACTCGATCACTTTGTTTTTACAACCAATTCTTGTGAGTTTTCGCATTGCACAATTCTAAACGAAGAAAATAGCCGCTCCGCGTGACGACACACTACTCCTCTGCGGAGAGAGAGAAAGAGAGAGAGGGAGACGAGAGGCAGACGTGCGGAATCGACGGCATATCATGGCGCTGCGAGCATAGGCTTTTCACTTTTCTCCCGCGATCATGGTTGCTTACACTTCTTCCGTATTACAAGCACGCAGGCGTTATCAAGAGCCAATAAGCGTGTATAATAGCTGGAAAAGTGCGTTATCGGGATTCCGTAACCGAGTTTCACCAAAAATGCCGCCGTCGCCGCCTCTCTATTCTTTTCCCGCGCCCTATTCCAGGTTTGTGTTTGCTTTGTTTTTGTTACCTGTCGAGAGAAGAGAAAAAGCACACGCGTGATGTAAGAACATTGAGATTTTGTTTTGCTCGCGTGGCGCAGAGATGATGATTTATGAATGGTAAAAGTTTATTTTACATTTAGTTGAGGTAAAATACCTCATTTCGGTGGTGGAGAGAATCGTTCGGTCGGTTGACAAAAAGTCTCAGAGGTTACTAACAAAGGACTGTATTTTAATGCAAATTGAATGGATGCGCGAACGTTTCTAAGGCAGCGGCGGGATAACTTTCAGAAGTTACGCGTGGAAGTGGAAGAAAAAAAAACAAAGTTTTACTTCGGTCGTATGTTAATGGCTTATATAAATTGCGTGTTTTTCTCGAGATTTTTGTTTTGTTTACGGTTTTAACTTCGAACAACGCGAAGTTTGTTTTCTCTCGTGATATACGATATTTTTTTATATCAGTAAACATCTATACGTTTTCGATCAATAAAAGTTTTAACGATAATATAATAAACTTTTTTATTTACTTCTTGTGTATATGCATTAATGGACGAAAAAAAAAACAAGCCGCTTGTGAAAAGTCATTTTAAATAAGCTACGGTTAAATACAATTTTTTCGATAAATCAATTGTGTTTTTAGATGATGACTCAACAGACATCGTCGTTTACAACTCTATTAATCTAATTACTTATTCGATAAACATTATATCAAATCGAATTGAATTAACACTTTCTTCTGGCTTTGTATTTAACAAAGTGCTTACACTCTCCGCTCCTACTCATCAAATATATGTGTCAAGACACGATTCTATAATGTGACATATGATTATCCTCTCGAGTCGAGAAGTTTTTATATACGCGATCCCATACGAGATCATTACCGAATTTTCTCTCCACTTCCTCATTGATATCTAACGGTGCTTAATAATCAATAGATCTTCAAATCACGAAAAGCAAATAAAATACGTATTACGTTGCTGGAAAATTTTCATAATTATCATCTTATCCTCCATAAAAATTATATATTTATTTACAGAATCATCGTGTTCATCACACAGCAACAACATTTGTAATCATAACCCAATGTTTTTCTTCTTTCCAAAGTCCACGTAAATCCATATGCGGAATATCGAAAGAATAACCCATACACATAATTCGACTCGACCGCACAGCTTTTTTTTTGTCTATACTTTTCCTCGAACAAAAGACCATTCCGCAGTGAAATAAATATTCATACGCGCGCTAGCACAGTACAGACTCGCGCCAAATCAAAACACTGGACGGCAGCGGCTGCTGGAACGTTTCCCTCCGTATATTTACTTGCGCCCGTAAAATTTGACGAGTCGACGCGGCTGCCACGACCGATCGATCAGCGGAAAATCCAGTGAGTTTCACCGTTTCGCACGGAACTCGCACTCTAACTTCTTCTCCTGGCGTACTGCAAATATAAAATACTTCCTCCTTATATTCAAATTATTTCGTTTCCCACTCGCGTATACATATTATATGTCTATATCTCCTCTTTATCCGTATATAGCGTTGGCCACGTACTCGTTTATTAAAGACACTACTACGGCTCTCTTTGTCGCTGCTGCTGCTCCCCTTTTACTCTTTCGCCTCAATGCAGTATTCATCTTTCTACCCCTTTTTCTCCCTCGGGCTGTTTCTCTCCGTGCTCGCCATTCAAGTCACAGTGAGTCTATATAACGGCGTAGGAAGATTTTTCGCCAGGTCGAAGGAGGGGCAGAGGATGACGATTCAGTCTGGGTGGCGAGGGTGGGGAGAGAAATTTGCATGATTAATGCAAGTGTAGTCTGCGGGATTATACGGCTATGCGTGCATCGTCGTTTTTTTATGAGAGAAAAACCGAGAGATGCTCCAGGGAATATTGAATAACATTCGTTTAATCGATTTTACGTAATGTTTAAGCTATATGTCACCGAATATTACGTGCTGTAGAATGCCACAAAAACATATATAATGATACGTGGTTAATTGGGTCAATCGTATGGAGATGCACTTTTGAAGATTATGAAATTCAAAAATATTTATACCTAGAAGCGTGTCCGATATCTTGTGTAACTTGTAATTTTAAGTATCCAGGTGAGAAAGTTTTCTTATCTTATCGTTCTATCGAATAAAGTCAAATTTACATTTTCCAGGAGATTAATTCTGGTACTTTTTTTTAATCTCTACGACTCAAGTATTTCCTGGGGAATTAAAAGCTATATGTACAAACTATTTTACAAATGTAATATAGACTTTTATAAGAACAGATTATGGGATTGTTATTAAAATATAAATAAAATGTTTATTAACACAAAGTAATGTAATTTAACATGCGAGTATCATACATACATATATGCACAAGAAAACAAGAAGGAAAAAGGCGGAGGAAAGGTAAACATTTCTTGCATCGATTTGCGCCCAATAGTCAAAGTTAAGATCTGAATTTTTACTGCCGCATATAACGAAAGGCAAGGTTACCTTTCGCTTTTCATGGCGTTCTGTGGTTACGCTCTGTGTTCTTAGCATAACCACGCTAATACATTACCGTTATTGCAAAATTTCACAAGAGTTTACTAAACAAATTTAATTTATTTCCCTTTCACACTGCATTAACTCGACAAAAAAAAACAACAACAATGCTACACGGATAGAATTTATGTGGAAAAATTACCGTGAAATTTGTGTTAATCGAGGTACAACCGATTGTCCTGGAAATTATTCCTATGCGTATTTCCTATAATTATTGTTTTAGTTTTAGAAAAATTTTATATACATTTCAATGTTATCTGAGCACTTAGTAAATTTTCCAGAGAAAGTGTTATAAAAATTATAGAGATTTATGCCATCTTTTTATCAGACTGGCAAGGTAATTTTTACTCTTTTATGTACAAACTTTATCCTGGCATAGTAGGTTTTCGTTGTATACATAACTTATATATAAATGCAGATCATTGAATTTACAATAAATTTATTATCATATGTTTTTTGCCAAATATAAATTAAAATATTGCCATAAAAAACTAAAATGTTGGTGTTCCGCAGTTCCAATGCTTACGGTAATTTTTTTCAGAAATAATCAATACAAATGATACGTACTTACAGTCTTCTAATGACTATACGCATCTTACGATTGAATACTAAAAAGACGTGACTTCTCACCATCATCCTTTTAAACAACAAAGAATAACATGAAATAACCTCACCGTACATTTCTTTCATACACATAGCGTGAAATCTCTTCTTTCCACTTAATGAGCACGACAGAGCGTGGCATTAAACTTGCGTGGTTCGCGCATGTCCGTCTTGACGCACGTCGCGCTCACGATAAAAGACCTTTACGGAACGCGTACGTCGTTTACGACTCTGCGCGAAAACGTAACTTTACCGGTCTACGACGACGAGACACATATATATATAGTCTTCTTCCTCTTCAAGTATATACATATATACTTTCGTTCTCGAACGACGTCGACCCATAAAAGAAATTTAACGCGCTTTAAAGAAGACAAGCGCCGGAACGTCTCTCTCTCTCTCTCTCTCTCTTCCTCTCTTTCATTTGTGCATTTAAGGAGAAAGAAAAAGAGAGAGGCGAAAAAAAATGAACGACCGGGACGCGCTCTTCCTCGTTTCACGAGATAGCAAGGATATGTCACGGTGTTGCGTAGCCGTGCGCGTGTGCGATAACGGCCCATTAATTCGACGACGTATCACTTTCTTCGTGCACCCCTCGATTATCGCCACTTTCCACACATATGTAGATATATATATATATAGAAAAAGGCGCGACTCGCAGCCTAATGATCTGCGATACTCGTGTGTGCGTATATATAAGACTGCAGAGATTTATTAACATCGGCGTAACCGAATTAGGGCATAAATAAGGCTATGCTATTCTTCGCAAACTCGCGTCTAGGTGGCCGCACCCGTAAGATTATTTATACCGTGTCTCTCTGTGCCCGAGAGGAAGGAATAATTTTAATTTCTAATTAAAGGAGAGAGAAAGACAGAAGCTTTACGAAAGATATAAACTGTCACATTTTTTTTACCTTGTGATTCCGGTATCAGTAAACAGAATAATGAGAAACTGTCTTTTTCTTGGTTTTACCGTAGAATTTTCCGCGCGCTGGATTATAAGAGGCGGATCGAAGGAGCTGAAGTTAATGTGGAACGAATGAAAGTTGAATGATACTGTTAATTATGCCGCAAGAAAGAGAAACAGAGTTCTTTCGGATTGCAGAAAAAAAAATTGCAATTTTATCAGTGGTGCTATATCTGTTTTAACTGACTTCCTTTATTTATAGATATACATATAAATATATAGAAACTAGTTCGGTATACCAATCAGATGCGAATAGGAGCCTGATATATACCCCCTGCCTGGAAGATAATGAACTTTTCATAATGTTTTTATTGGAATGTTATGCATGATTATCTGCTTGTACGGATCGTTTAAAGATATTAATTGCGCTTTATGCGTACCGATAAATTACTTTTGCCGCGTCTTTAAAAATTCAATTTAACAGTCTACGATTTCGTTCGATAAAAGTTAATTAATTTATTGTTTATAACCTAAAAGAGGATTTTTTTCCAACTATGAAAATTTCGTTATATTTCACTGCGTCTGCCCAGATAACGGTGTGCACTTTATAGTCCGCAATTAATAAAAGATAAATTTACATTTCCACCGGTTAATTGATACACATACTCGGCAACTTTCCCTTAAATTTTTCCTTAAAAAAAAAAAAACATCTGCTTTTCGATCATTAACCTCGCAATTATAACTCGCAGTACTGTGCATCCTCCGCGGCTTTCAATCTCTAGGTCTCGAGATAAATCCTCACTTTTCCATTCATTAACTTCTCCAAATGAAAAGAAGAATGAAGAAAAAAATTCGAAACTAAAAGGGCAAATCCAACGTCTGCTCGCTTCTTCCCCACTTTCTTTGCTCACGTGCCTTCGTGATTAGCATCCACTGCGCGCGCGCGCGCGTCCATTCATTATCATCCGACCGAGGGGCCGCGCGAAATCGTGACGGCCAGCCGAGTTTAATAGCCATGAATCGCGCGCAAATTAACCGATTCTTTCGAGGCGCTCCCCCATCGGTATAATGACCGAGTTCAGCATAGCTATACGATTACAGTCTTTTCTCGACGAACTCTCTTTCTCTCTGTTTGGATTTCGTTCGTCCATTGTGCCGGAAGATTCGCGCGGGATCCGTTCCGCAGTGATGATTTTGGAAAGCGGAAGCGAGATGTCAGAAGATTAGTCGTAGTTTCGATCGAGGATGTCGGTATATACTTTATTTTTTTTTTTTATACAGATATTAGCTCTCCAGAATCATTCGTAATGATCGTTGTTGGCTAGTTAAAGTACTCACGCGCAGCATAATATATACTACCTACGTATAGGCTGTCAGATTTGGCTTTCTTATGCCGCGCTTATATTATGAATACATAATGTACATTTACGATAGCTTAATACGATACACACCCGCCGATCGCATGGATGAAAGCCTCATTTTCGGCTATTTTGTTAACCGGTAATTTACGCACAATAGCCGCGACGTCGATGACTCATTATCCACGTGGTACGGGTATAACGGATGCGACACGTTATTTCGTTTTAAGAGGTCTTTTCTCCCGTGCGCGTTGCACAATAACGCAACGAGAGAGTGTGCAATTACGATTGGCGAACGCGGCAGTGCACGTCAGTGTACATCACCCGATGGCTCCACTGACTTGCGGCATTGAGGTGCGAGAGCGCGTATACTTAGTGGGAAAATTTCTATACTTATAATATACCGTGATTCGGTACTTAAGCTTTATGAACTATTAAATTCGTTCGATTATTTTTAATATTCCTTGTTATTTTGGTCTGATAATCTAAATAATATTATCGGTCTTTAAGGAGCGAACGCGTAACGTCGTTGTCTTTAATTACGCGTATAATCATTCATAAATATATGACGTATAAAAAGTTTATTTTAACATGATTTTACGTTTGGAGGAAACGATAATGGTAGATTATGCAACGAGGGAATAATCGGTGATTTTAGTTTCTTGTTGCATTTATGTACTGTTATGTATAAATTATTTCAATTATTATAAATACATCTTGACTGAGAAAAACAAAATTATTCTTAAAATTCTGAGAGATTTTTAAATATATAGTCATTCAGGCAAGCAACATCTGCTGTCCTAGATTACCAAATATTTTGATATTGACATCTATAGTGCTAACTAGTATACAACACCTTTACATGATTTTTTCTCAAGTGACTTGCAATTTAAAATGGCGTATTTAAGCAATGAGTAATTTTAATAAATCACATGACAGGTAATAAGTGACGCAAGAATATGCTATGGTATCTAATTTTGTATGGATCTTTGTTTGGAAGATTCTGCATTTGACAGTTATTTCGAAACATTTACAAACATTTTCAGTGTTTCTTCTCTTCGAAAGTATCATCACCAAAGCATTTGTTCATTGTTACAAACACTTAAAAATTGCTTGAAGTATTTCGTACATCTTTTGGAATTCAAAATATGTCTATAATTATAAAAGCTATGAGGATATTAAAAGTAAATCTAATTAATCTCCGTGTTCAAATAAATGTACACATTTAATTTCAACTCAATCATCTGATTTTGTTCAAACCACAGCAATAACAGCCAATCATTTCAGACCCGTTATTATCTTCTACTGTACGAAGATTCTCGGCTCACACAGACATTCAATTACCATCCCTAAATCAAATGTCGCAACACAAAAAAAAAGAAAATAACAATTTTAGAAACCGCACGGGTTCCATCGATAGAACTCTCTAGCGGGTTACCCCGAGACGCTCTTCCGCGCGCGAATTATCGATTCGCACGTTTTCTCTAAAGTGTCCTCGTCACGGAAGCCTCAACGTTTCCGCGCGCGCGGAAGTTTTTCCTCCACGGATTTCATCGATGCGAAATTACTCACAGTTAATAATGCTTCGATCATCGGGAACCAATATATATTCAATTATATCCTGGCGTGTTTGCTTTAGTGGCTTTTCCCAGAGCGCGTTGGTAAATCGTTGGAGTCTGCACGTCGATGATGCTTGAGGAAACGCTGCGCCGGTTTCACATTTGTCATAAATGTGTCTTACGCCGTAAGCTCGTGCGGCTTTATTGAGGTATATAGCAAACTATTGCTGACTTCCTTTTTAATTCGTATTCAATAAACTTTTAATTTATTTTAACGTTCGTAAAGAATTTTATACAAAAATATAATAATAATAATAATAATAATACATGTGTATAAATAGTAAAAAAAAGTACTCTTTTCTTAGAACTACTCGCAGAAACGAGAGAAGAAAGTATTAGGCACATGCTAAAATCCATATTTTCTATTTACAAATGCTTGCGAGTTAGCGTTTGGAAATGAATCAGCAATTTTCTAGGTAAACTGCATAAAAATTTCGTGTTGAGTGTCTTTCACAATTCGCGAAGCAACAGACAATGCATACATTTAAATATGTTCGGTTCTAGGAATTTTACATTTACTACACAAGAATTATATTTGGTTCAAATACTAATATTGCGTGAGAGTAACATTAAGGATTTTTCAACAAATTCATAATGAACAATAGTAAGAACACGATTTGAAAGGTAATGACAATCTATAATCAATAAAGCAGTTAAAAAGATTTAGACAATACTAGTGAAAGTAATTTTATATTTACTCTAGACATGGTTTCTCTTTGAAATCTGATAATAAATTAAAAATCAACGGATTCAAGAGCTTATTCGTATTGTAAACTATTCGAACTTAACTTACAGTGACATGGAATTTTATCTCTTCTTCGTCGATTGGATTTATTCGTTAAATCAACAATAACCAACAATTCCATAGCAATTAACTAAAATGTACATTGACTCGTACCTAAAAACTAATTTTTTTTTTGTAACATATATCAAAGACTCGGACGTGGTCAAAAAAAAAATCACAGCTCGAATAAAAGTTTAGACTGAGCGTGACGGAAATAATAATTTTAGAAAAGAAAGTTCTTATTCTCGACCTCTTTACTAAATTTTCGACCTAATACATTACGATATCCAATGGCATTATAACTTGTACAAGAAGTAGTAAAATTAAACACTGTACAAATTAACAAAATAACAATATACAATAATCTTAAGCATTTTCCTGTATATTCCGAGTAAGAAAAAGCATTTGTTAGTTTATCGTAATTGATGTATAATTATAGTATTATCTCAATTTAAGATTAATTATAATAAGTTATTTATAAATTATAATATACATCGTATGCAATCTAATTATTGAGATGATATTTCAAATACATTTGGTTATACTGATCAAATATTTGACTATATCAAATTTTATGAATATAAATTAATAACATTCCAAAAGATAACTGAGTATTCGATCATCCACAACCAAATGTTTTCTTTACGTATATCAGACAATAGATTTGTTAATAAACATTTCTACCAATAACATTGATAATAACATCTCATTGATATTTTAAACATTTTATTCGAAATATACTATCTACTCGCTTCTCGCCTCAACATTCTCCAGTCCTCTTTGATCATGTCACTGGCCTTCTCGCCTATCATTATAACGGGCGCGTTGGGATTACCACTTACAATTTCTGGCATTATCGATGCATCGGCTACCCTCAGTCCCTTTACACCATAAACCCTTAGTCGCGAATCAACGACGGCTCCTGGATCACTTCTGGGACCCATCTTGCAAGTTCCTGTCGGATGGTAGATGGTAAAAGTAAAGTGTCGAATTGCACACTCCCAGTATTCATAAGTGTCGAATGTCAGATGCTGACATCCTGGCATTTTTATTGTTAACGGTCTTGAACCGAATCTTTGGAACGCTGTAGAATTCGAGACTTCCATGGCTATTCGAATCCCGTCTACCAGAATATCAATGTCCTCCTTATGCGTAAAGTAATTGGGAACGATTTCTGGATAAATCATGGGATTACGGCTCTTCAGCCTAATCCAACCAGAGCTTTTAGGCCTTAGCAGTAGTGGCAAAATAGACCAAGCTTCTGCACTTTGTATTGGTTTGTACATAGTGTTATAAACACTGTCCCTTAGCGCTAGAATCTTACGGATTTGATCTCCACCGTCAGAACTAATGGAACTCGGTGCAAAATGGAACTGCATATCCGGAAAGTCTCCGGTGGGATCAGCATATTTGGTGTTGACGAAAGCTAGGCCTTCCACACCTTGAGTTGTCATTGGACCTCGCTCGTTCAACAAATACTCCAGCATAACGGACGGAGTTTGAAAGCGATCCTTTTTGAAAGTTATAGGTTCGTTTATAAGAAATGTCAAGCCACCTAGACCTACGTGATCCTGCAAGTGATCGCCTACTCGAAGATTTGTTAAAACAGGAATACCCAAATCATCGAGGTGTTCTTTAGGTCCAATTCCCGAAAGCATCAATAACTGTGGCGATCCGATGGCGCCAGCTGACAAAATAATTTCTCGCCTGACCTTCACGAATTCCCGCTTTCCGTCTCGCATAAACTCTATGCCAGTGGCGCGTTTGTCTGCGTTGAATTTAAGTTTCATTGCTTGAGCATTCATAGCAATATGTAGATTTGCTCGATTACGAACTGGTCGTAGGAATGCTTTCGCTGTCGAACACCTGCTGCCTCGTCTAATGGTTGCCTGAGTGAGCATGAAACCTGTCTGATTGGCTCCATTGATGTCCCGATTGCTATATCCTAATTCTGCCCCAGCTTGCAGAAATGCAATTGATAAAGGTGTCCTCCAGGGAGCCTCCTGAACAGTGAGGTAACCACCTGTACTGTGATAAGGTGTCCGGGTCAAATATGGGTTTCGATTATCCTCCGATTTCAGAAAATAGGGTAAAACGTCTTTGAAGCTCCAGCCGGGATTACCAAGTCGTTCCCAATTGTCATAGTCGTGCCTAAAAATGACAGAAACTGTATTATTATAGTTATGAATGTAGCTAATTTTAATTAGTTAGTTTTTTGAAAGAAACAAAAAATTTAACTATTCTATTACTAAAAACCAAATTTACATTTACTTAAAGTTTAAAAAATTACAATTTTGTCCACAATGTCATTTGTGTTTAACTGTACTATTTCTTTTTATGTTACAGGTACGTTCAACATACAAATATCCGAATCCCTATAGAACATAATATTTTAGTATCATCATATTTTGGGTAAGCTAGATTCATTTATAAATTTTTCAATTTTCTTTATTTTAGTTTTTAAACATTCCTATGAATATCCTGTATCTTGATTTCAAACATTAAATAAACGAGTTTTATTCACTGAGCATGTTTCAATTATATAAGAGTCTATACTTATGATTCTACAAGTAGTATCCAAGAGTATTAGTTCTATGGAGTAGCTATTAAAAGAATTGCTTCCTCAACTATACTCTCGAATTTGAATTTCACCGATAATGCTTGATTATCCAATGATCCATTAATGTCAGGCACTTCGGGTCTAATTTCGTTCGTAACTAAATAATTTCGATGAAAATCGTTAACGAAACTTAATGAAAAATTTATACTGGTTTTTCAATGTACCCTCTAACTACGTATTAAGATATTATTGCTCATTAAACTCATTAAAATCATTGAATTCATAATCTCATAGCTTATGATTTTAGAATTAATTAAAATTACGGAACCCATAAATAACGCAGCTAAATAAAAGACAAACCTTTTTCATTTACACAAAAAGAGATACTCAATGTGATCTACGTATTCTCCCACCACAAGTAAATATTCTCCGGAATATTTTAATTCCATCTCAAATAAACCTCCATGTCAAAGAAGAAACCAGGAAAAAATCTAGCTATTATGTAACGGAATAATAATAATACCCATTCTAGACACTCTCTCTCTCGTCTCGCGAAACCTCCCCACGGAATCTCTTATCCAAGCCTGCGCGTGTAACGATTGATTCGAGCTCTGTAATAATACCTGTTGCCCCTGACGTAAATCATAGCATTGAGGACGCTCGAACCACCAAGCACTTTGCCTCGGGGCCAGTTGCAACGGTCGCCGAGCATTGCAAGACAATAAGCTGAGTTCGTAGGCGGCGCCGTCTGATACATCCAGTCGAACTCGGAGAGCTGCAGGTAGCCCGTAAGGGCGGGTACATCGGTCACTTCGTTCTCATCCCCACCTGCTTCGATTAGCAGGACCTTCCAATCCGGGATCTCGGAAAGTCGATTGGCTATTACGGCGCCTGCCGAGCCACCGCCAACCACGATGAAATCGTACATGCGTAGCAGCTGAAAATATATTGTTTTTACTTGGTTGGTTTTAGTTTAGCAAAGTTTGCGTGAAAGGGTTCTCGAGTCGGGAGGTTATACAGTTGTATTAGTATCCTATAATGGAGTTCGAAGCAAAGAACCGCAATAGAATTTGTATCGAAGTGAAAAAAAATTTTTCTATATAAATTGTTGACACTTGGTGAAATGACAAAAGTTTAGGTTATAGTTGTATTAAAGTAAATCGTAAATGTCAAAATGATTTTGCTACATATTACATCTTTCTATTCTTTTAACTAAAAGACGAAATACGCTCCAGCATGAAACTCTCTACGACTCTATACGAGAATCACGCTAAAGTGTATTAAATTTAATTCTATACCCAAACTTTCCTTAAAATATT
This sequence comes from Torymus texanus, assembly GCA_036873485.1. NCBI lineage: Eukaryota > Metazoa > Arthropoda > Insecta > Hymenoptera > Torymidae > Torymus > Torymus texanus. The sequence continues at coordinate 6,381 of JAYJLV010029140.1, read as the reverse complement.
CATTTCTATTTTTGCGTACGAATAAATTAAACAACTCTACGACCAGGTAGATTTTCCTTGTTCTAGAACTCGAGACATTCCATAGCAACCACGTGTCGCATTACTTATAACGTCCGAATTCCCATTACACGCGTAATACCAAAGATAATCAAGCGCAAACCTGTCGCTGATTAGTCGGATGGCCCTCTGGATCGACGCTGTTGTAGCGAAACATTGTGAAGCCGATGCCGAGGAGCGGTATGAGGCTCCAACCGACAAACGCCGCGGGCCCGCCGATGCCCACGAGGCTCATACTGCTAATGTTGCTACTGTCTTCGTTCTCCTCCTCCTCTTCCACCTCCTCCTCCTCGTCTGCTGCTTTCCCCGATCCTCAAGAATCATGCGGCCGCGGTTGGCGTTTCGCGCCTCTGTGAATAAATAATGCGCAACGTTAGCTACGTGGTTTTCTCATAGTGAAAAGCTGTTGTGAGTGTAAGTATGGGTCGAGGAGTGTTTTTTACATTTGTTCATCTTAATTTAACACTAGTATACATCTTAGGTTACCCTTAATACGATAAATTATTATTAACTGTACTTTAAACTTTGAGGTAGCTATGTTTTACTGTTTATCGCAAATATGGATTTACAACTTCCCATTGCAAAAGATTTCCCAGGCTGTGCAGGTTGTACATGACGTTGAATCTGATTATTTTTAGACTTCAATTCGAATTTCTAAACGTAAAGCATAAGAAATCTAAATTTATGTACGAATAGTTCTCACGCACCTAATAGAAATTTCTTTCATTCTATACGCTTTAGAGTTGAGCAATTCTCGTTTTTCTCACATCTTCGGTGCCATACTTATATAGAAATCTTTATTACTTCCTATCTCATTATTTAAAATAAGGTAAATTTTTTAATTTCGCATTATTCTGATAAAAGTAACATGTTGTGTGGCAATATGTCTCACACATTCTTATAATTCTTATATTAAACAATAACCTTTTTACGGTATGTTCTTTCAACTCTTCAAAGTGAAATAATTCACTTTCTTGGTTATTTACTTTCTTAAAAGAACTAAAGTGAAGAGCATTTCTTCATATCCAACGAGTACTCTGCAATTTCAAAGATTACAGATTCCCGTTGCTTAATTGTTCTTAAAATCTATAAGTATAGGTGGTACGTTTAATTTGAAAAAACAATTTTAATTATAAAAAATTCAATGAACAAAATCCGTAATTAATCTTGAAACGTATCATTAATCATTATTGTTTCTTATAAAAAAAGAAAAAAAAAACGAAAAATAATCCACGTACAGATTTCAGCTACAACTATGATACTTCTGCGGTAGACCATCACGCGTATAGATTCATAATATCACGTTATTTGACTCGAAAGTTTATACTTTTAACAGTGAATTAAGTGAGAATTCATTTTATTGCTCATTAGCAACGGTCTTCTTTTTCACAAAGATAATGATGCATCCTTAATGACATACAAGTATACATGAATCCCCAGCTTCATGTCGCGTCGCGTGTTTACATAGAAAATATCCAATCAAATTCATCTGAGCAGAAACAGTACAAGGTTTTAGTTCGATATCAATTAAAGTGTCAATACTTCGAATCAATGCGCTTTTTATAAATATATTAAGTTTTTACATTAAAAAAAAATGCAAATAATATTACCAACGCAATCACAGCAAAGCTGTCAATAATAATTAAGTAGTTCTATTAACTTGACGCTGACAGCAAAACGAATTAATCCATATAATAAAACTCCAGCTAATTAGGATCCTTTAACCTTCCAAGCACTTGCCGACAAAAAGTAAAGCTACATATATCCAACTCAAGTTGAACATGAAGAAGACGTTCACTTTTATCGAACGAAACTTTCGGTTCGACCTAAGTAGGTCCAGCGGTACACCATAACGCTTCCCTCATTATAACGAATAACCGTCGCGCTGCCGCTAACGACCCTCTCAATGAAATAAGCAATCACTTCACTTTTCTTCAACGCCGTCACAAACAACGAGTAGACGCCACGCTCTGACGATCGTGAGCAATCCGTCGCCTACGCGGCGTCGTCTCTCAATAACGAGTTCGAATTTAACGAAGCGTATATATATATTATATACACAGGTGATGTATCCCTATATCAATTTCAGTCAGCGACGGTAAGGCCCACTTTCGTACAGAGAAGAAGCCGACGAGGCTGGTGGTCTACTTTCCCGAAACATCGCGGTATGGTGTAGACATACGTGTATGTACCAATGTCTAGTATACCGGTGGTCCTGATGTGACAGTGAGTCAAGGTATTATTTGGTGCATATAAATATTGTCACGGATTTGAAGTGTATAGGTGTTCATGTATATGACGTCATCCAGGTTTGGTTAAACTAAAATGTTATACGTGCGTGGTCGAGGGCTATAAGAACGTTGTCCGGACATTTGCAATAGTACTGTAAAAACGCTAAATATTCGTGGAAAGTTTGAATACCGCTTTGTTCTCGTTTTATTGTAAAATCAACGCGGGAAGCTTGGAATGAAGTGCAAGAATGACCGGAATTAGGCAATATTTCTTTGGTTGTCCTTTTCTTCGGTATTATGAGATATTTATAATTTATCGTATTTATGGGTGAAAGATAATGAAAAACCTTCGACATAATGGTTTTACAACTTTTCTCGTATATTTTTTTCATTGGCAATAAATTACATAAAAATGTTATAGATGAGTAGTCTTTCCGAACTGGAGTGTTATTCTTAAGTAACAGCTTTTGTTCGTTTTTTCCCACGAAAAGAACATTCTTGTACCAATTATATATTTTACATCACAATAGTTTTCTTATTATTATTATGATATAATAATCTTTTTTCTTATTATCAATGTATTTTTTAACTTTATTTGACAATATATGAAATATATGAAAACTGATTCGATTATTTGTTTAGAGATGCAAAATCCTTTCTTATCATCGTGCATACTTGTAACGTACGAAATGTATAATTATAGAAACTTCTGCATCCCAAATTCGGCTATAATTAATGAAGTGAAGAAAGTAGTTTTGTAAAGCTTGAGAAAGTATTTAGAAATGGAGAAGATGTTTTCCTCAACAAAGCGTGATTTATGGCAGGACTCACTTAGTTACGCAACCCCATAAAATCAGCGACATATTTCCTGAATACATATTAATATATTAGCATAACTTGAAATGATGCAAAAGTGTTCGCATGGTCTCTACTTGCCCGCTCTACTTATTACGATAAAATGATTAATTTATAAAATATTTTAAACGAGTAAAGCTTGAAATTGCTCTTTTGTACGATAAAAATACAAACATTCAACTTTGAAATATCTCACAGATAAGTTTTTTCAGGATTCAAAATCATGTTTTCCTTTTCTTTTTTGCATTGATTTCAAAATTGTTACATAATCTGTGAATTCTTCAGAATGTAAATATTATTTTTAAAGTCTATAAATAACATTCTATAATAAAATAAAAATGTAAAAATAATAAGCAAAAAGTATAGCTCCATAGATCACTGTACTGAAAGTCATTATAAATTATAACCAATACACTCATTCTTATAAAAACTATATAGCGAATTTCACTCGATTTCGCAACGATATTCAAGTTTCGCCGGTGACTGTTATTATATATTTTCCAAAATTAAAAATCCAATTGATTTTCTCTTTTGCGAAGAATAAACTTAGTAATAAATAACCTAAACGCTATATCAATAATTTTCTTTATAAAAGAGTGAAAATTTTCACGCGTACAAAAAGAAAGTCTACCTGTATTAAATAAATTCATCGACTCCTTAACGCTCAGCTTCATAACAATCAAGCGAATTACGCTTGACGCATATGAAGAACATCCGTAAACACGTTTTCACTGATCGAAGATCGAGCCCTTTCAAAATTTTCCGAATATTTTTCTAATATAAAACCACCGATACAAGCATTAGGTCTGCATTAACCACTTATCGACTACATTATTACAGCTTTCTTGCCATAATCGTATTTACATACTCCTCAACACGTATTCCAAGCACGATTCATGTCACTCCGGGAAGCAATATTCACCTCGAACACCAGAAAAATGATCCCATCGAGTGCGAACGAACTCTCCTCAACCCACACAATCCTACACTTTTGCATCCTGTACAAAACTTCTTATGAATAACCCACATCACCCACACACAAAGCCACATATACTCGCGTATATATACACCGCAATTGTCGGCTGCACTTTCACAAAATCGGACTTTTAAGAGAGAGAAAAAAGAGAGAAGAACCGCGATTCCACCTGAGGAGTAAGGTGTAATCTCTCACCGTAGAGCAAAGTACTGTCATCTTGCTCCCTCGCTTGCCATCATCACTGTTTTCTGCCTCGATCGAGAACCTCTTTTTTTTACACCAGGACGTGGACGTTGACTAGGCACAATTAAAGACGAGAGAGCCGGCGAGAAACGCGAACGAGCTCTTGCAGAGCGGAACAGCGTGTGTACGCGTGATGCCGAGCGAGTGCGGAGACCAGCCGATTCGGAGAGACTGCCATCACTCGCGGCTACACCGGGGCCCCGCGAGTGAAAAGCGACTCGCCAGACGGAGAAAGAGAGAGAGAAAGAGCGCGAGCACGTACATACGGACGACGTGCATAGAGAGCGAGAGACGGCAGCGGCGGCACCGACTACTCTCTCGCGGCCAACTTCACGTAAGGCCCCGCGAGGAGAGAAGGTGGGAGATTCGTGCGATTTCTTTCTCTTTGTGCAGTGCTGGCTGCTGTTGCTGCTGCTGCTGTAGCCATAAACCGTGCACAACGTCACGTGGATTAGGCCCCGGGTTCGGAGACCGCTCGGCTTTCATGGTTAGTCGGCGTTTGGTTATCGTGGTGATTGCGGTCTCGTGATTTTTAAATATTAAAACGAAAACGACGGTTCCGGTGAAAAATTGTGAAAAATATTTCTTTTTTGTTCGAGACTTTTTATAGCTTTTATTGAATAGAGTATATAGAAAGGTTAACGAGATGTTAAACTTGACAACAAATTTGTAACCGAAGTGTCAATGACCTTTAAGCATTCGTTTTTAGATTATTAAATGAAATTCTTGTTTTATTCCTATGTGACCTTTAATAAATCTGTATATTGACCAAATCAGTGATTTTATTCGATAAATTATTGTACCTAATAAAATGCTTTAATTGCGTGGAAATAAATAAAAGGTATCTCCCGTTTATAATGGATTGTTCAATAAAAATGTTTAGTAGCGATTGCACTTTATTCACTTACTTAAAGTAGAAGCAAGTTCTCCATATTAAATTTATAATTCATACTGTTATTGAATTACGTAGTAAATGCTACTGGTCTACCATACCTTTTTCCAACTATTTTCTCTTCAAAAACTTTTTATTCTTTCACGTTCTTACATAATTATAACGACCGACAAATCGGACGTTGTAACGCGTTAGACCTATTGCTTTTTATCATTACTTGGTTGACTTTTACCCCTCCAGTCAAATCCAATCAAACCGCTGGAGCATGTGAGAGCAGCCTTTTACCAACGTGAATATGCAATCGCTTCGATAACCAGAGGTTCTCGACCGCAGCGATTTACACCTTATAGTTCATTAGGCGGATCGAGTCAACGATGTATAGTGATAGTATTTGGGTTCCGTTAAAAAAAAGGGAACGATTGAGAGATTTGGTTTGAAACCGGAAAACTACCGTTTTTTCTATCTTCATTATCAGAGTCGCTTCGGTGGACCAAATCTTCGTGCGTTACGGATATGGGCTAATGCCGTTCTTATGCTAATTATCTATTTAATTAACTTGCATACGTTATATCCTATTAATCGATGTTGAAAGATTCGATGCAAATTGTAGCAGAAATTTAAAAACAAGTAAAATAAAATTCTATTTTAATTAAATAGGTGTGATCTGTCTGATGTACGTTTTGACGCGTGAAAAATGTTTAAAAAATGGAAATGACTAAAGAATTTGTTAAGTAATTCAATATCACTAGCATTTTATTGATTAATTAGTTATATATATTATAAGTTTCAATAGATTTTTATCGCTAAAAAAAGACTTTGAAAATTTCACTTTTTACTATTCCGGTCACAATATTTCTTACCACAAGGATATGCTCTACATTCCATTCATAAATATTGACATAGATATGTACAAATGCAACAGTATAGATAGTGCAGCTGTATAATGCGTTTGGCCAACACTCCCAGGAAAAAGAAACATTGTAAAAAAACATCATACAGTAACGCAGCACGAGTCGCTCGATTTCCCCGATTTTCCTTCATGAAACTCAAATGAAATGCCTTTTGCGCACTCTCACCTACATTCTATTAGTGCGAAATTAACAGACCGATTCTCCATAATGCAGCGT
>JAYJLV010029088.1:0-31040 GCA_036873485.1 Torymus texanus | reverse complement strand
TCCCCACGACTTAGGTTTTGTTTTTATAGGGCGAGAGAGAGAGAGAGAGAGAGAGAGAGAGAGAGAGAGAGAGAGAAGGTGAGCTGATAATGCGCTTCTAAGAGGGTTTTATACCGGTAAATCTTGGATAGAGGGATTTCGATGATGTTGTGATATTTATATATATACGATCTGTTGATGTAGGGTGTTAGATGAGTGAGTGATGGAAAAAATGTAAAAATTGGTAAATGGTACAGTGAGCGGCAGAAATCTTTGTACTTAATCTATTGATCTAATTGAGGTTTAGAAACGACATTTTATTAATAATAAAATATTTAATAATAACTGTAGCGAGATAATAGTTTAACCAATAAAATTGAAAATGTTATTTAAAACTTTGTTTAATATAGGTAGTACACTATCTATATCATTCTGTACCAAAACATAATAGTTGAATTGAACTATCTTAACAATTATAATACTATATCAATCATAAATAAATTCTTCTCGCAGTGTATCTGATAATCATGTAAGAGTAAATCGATGATATTGTAATTATTACAATATCAATGTTATCCTGTATAATACTGAAACTAATTGACAATGATAACTGAACCTTTATAATAAGTAGTTAGATATGTTTAAAGTTGGCTATCTTATAGTTAATTGATACCAAAGAAATCCTTCTGTCAGAAAATGGAAATTAATTTATTCGGTTTTATGAATATTTCGTTCAACAGAGAAAGACCATTTATGCGTGAATTATAACTTTTAATTAAAAAGTGAATCAATGGAACTTGGTAGAATCAACAATTTTGTCGCGAATAGAAAAGATAGAGTAATGTTTTAATTTCAACGTGCCTAAGTTGTATATATTAGCATCTTTTTATGAGAATTTTATTACAGTTACGAAAAATGTAATTATATTTGTAACAACATTTTCTAAATTAAAATTCTGTGGCAAACTGTACATGTATATCTGATATACGGATAGTAAAACATAGTAGCATCTCTAGAGAACAGAAAATAATATACGAATTTCGTAAATAAATATGTTAATATTTAAAATGTATTTTCTGAAAAAAATGTTTAACGTTTTAGAAAAATATATTTGTTATTCTTTTACAATCTAACAAACTCATAAAACATAAAAAGACGTTAAAAAATTCTTCAATAAAAATATTGACTGAAAATTGAAAACAAACAACTGCCTACTTTATACGTACACAAATTATATTGCAACATTTTTCATTGTATAAAAATCTCTTTACTCTCGTCATTTTCACCAACCCTAGCGAACCAAAATTCCAACACTAACAATTTAATTAATCAACTATACTCCTGTTTACGCGTCTCCTTACCAAATAATTGGATTCCTCCTTTCTCTTCTACCGCCATAAAAGTTACACAAAGCTCCAAAAGTAACGGTGCACCTCTCTGCTCAACTCCACGTTACCTCTACACGTTGCCTCTTTCTCTTGGCATGCACATGCACCCACGAGTTTAGTTTACATTCTCGAGCACCACCGTCGTCGTCGTCGTCGCGAGCCCTGCTTTAAGCAAAGACTCGAGTTTGCCGAGGCTCGTCGTTACCGGTAATGGAGTGGCAGGTAACATTAACCGGGGGGCGTGTGCTCCCTGTAAATCACGTTGCCTTCTTCCTAGAAGGAGTGAGTGAGAGAGAGAAAGGGAAGGAGGCAGTAGTTTTCGCCTGTAATTTTATAATGTCCTGAATCGCAATCGGCTTAATCCCTTCTGGGAGACTTTTAATGCGGCCAAGGGACAGGATTGATGGCCGAGGCGTGAAGCTTTTGTGGATTGGTCGTAATGAGGCTGGACGGTTTTGGAATATGGGGATAGGTGTATAGTACTGAGTGGTAGAGAAAAAAAATGTATTTTGGAAGAGGGTGAACTTAAGGTGGCTGTTAGAAGGAATGATCTTATATTTTTAATAGAATAGTGGGTTTTTCTTTGAGTCAGACATAAAATTAGGTCAATTTTCTAAAGGAATAGATGTTCATGTATGATTGTGGTGAGACTACGGGCGTTAAGAAAATAATTCTGATCTTAATTTATTGATGCATTTTGTATAAAGAAAATAAATTTTTATCCACATCATAATTATACAAAGAAAATTCATCATATGTAAAGATTAATTAATAGTCTTAAAATTGAAAAAGATCTATGGTAAATTGATTTGATTTTAAGAATGTCTATTCTCAATAGATTTTTCTACTCTTCCCTAAGATTTCCTTTTATTCTACACCGTGCAATTTGTATAATGATAGTTACAGAATTGTTCTTAAAAAAATATAGCACTTTTAATCTCAAAGTATGAACTCTTTTGCAAGAACAAAAAGTACATGCATTTACATTACAAAGTGATCATTTGTAAAAACAAAATAAGTACTTAAACGATTTGAAACTAGGTCGCAAGAAGCACTTGGCGTTAAATGTGAAGTGTAATTAAGCCCTTATTTTGAAATTCCAGTGCCAAATGTCCCTCAAGCCTTCCTTTTTTTGTCGAATGAACTTCGAAGCCATTACCATTAACCTTTACGACATCATTAGCAAGGCAACGTATTTTCCTCTGACACTCAATCATATTTACTAACACGTGCATCTTCTATCACGCATATCACAAATATAACATAGCAACATTTTTATCATTATATCAATAATTCGCTACCCAATCCATATCCTCTGAAAATTACTTAACCTATACGTATGGAGAGCTAAAGAAATCGCAAGATCTGCACGAGCACAAATCCAATTACGTTTTCAACCACGTGCCACCGAAGATGCATCGCCAGAAAAATTGAATGGGACTGCGTCTCTCGTGGACGCGCGTTTCATTATTCCAGTAGCAGTGGTATAGCTCAGCTCTCGCGCGATAAATATTATCGATGTTCCTCTGCAAAGAAAGAGAACTAGCGAACGCGCGTGCGCATCCTCGTATATCTCGCGCGACGGAAATTCAAATCTATCGAGTGCCGCAGGAACTAGGCCACGAATAAAATCGCGGAAGAGAGAAGGAGGGAAGAAGGGCGCGTGTACGACTATTCGAATAGGAGGAAGAGAAGGCAAAGGAAGAGGAAGAGAAGAGGATATAGCTTGCGACTCGATAAATCTGCCGTCGGTGCGCGAGGCTCGGAGGTGCTTACCGTGCGAAATTAATTCTTGCAGGGGGTTGATACGAATTGTCAGTGGTAATAAAATAAGCTGTGGCTTTGTAGGTCGTTACAAAATATTGGAAATTTTATACATTCGTTTTTTATATTGTATTAAATGCTGTTCTTATTATGTAAAAAATTGATGTATTGTAAATATACTGTGTCCTTTGAAATAAAATGTTTAACAAATACGTATAGTAACGAATTCGTATTATAGCCTTTTGTAACATTTTTAAAATGTTATTACCTTATAATTTCGTAATAAGCCGCTACCGTGCAATTATCCGAAATCATATGAAATCGAATCTGCATAATGGAGCTTTAATTTACGCGATTAACGATGTTTCCAGTTTCCAGCTCGTACAATTACGGATTTACATACACAGCTCCCATCGCAGCTAAATACTGAACGATATCGTATTCCATAAAAAAAAGAATGAAATCGTTCGTCATTTGAACTTTAATTCATCTCTTCCACTCGTTCGGATCCATTGAAAAGGCCCATTCGCTATTAAATCCTTCCAACCTGCTCCTAAACTGACTTTATCACTCATAAATTCCTGCCGAATCATCGCACTTGCGATACATCGACCGATCAAGACAAATCACTTCAGCTTTATACTTCGTTCGTGCCGAAATTAACTTTGGATCTACGTAGGAAATTGTAACTGCACGTCTTGAGCTGAGCATATAGAGCGTCAAAATAGAATCACCCTTGGGGCATTACTCGATTGAGGTAACGACGTCAGTATAAGGGAGGACCATACTAACCTACGTTCTCCTTCTCTCTATCCTAAACTAGTGTATGACCCGTTATTACGAAAGGAAACGAGCTTTAGACACGAGGACGAGGAGGAATCGAGTCGACCGTAAAGTCTCAAAGCCGATATGGTCGATCGCAGTTTCAGATTTCGAGAGAAGGTCCAAGCGCGAGAACTACGAGCAGGATCTATTATCTTCGTCGTGCTGACTAACGCGTGGACAAGTGCGTATAATACGAGATGACACGGTTTCTCGAAGATGGCTTTAGACGTTGAGGAAATCGATACGGTATAGGAAGGATTTCAACAATTCTTATTCCGCTGGGTTTTCATTTTAAATTTAGTTTGGGAATCGAAGCTCAAATTGGAAGCTTCGGAATGATGCTCCCTGAATATGTTATGCCGAGATCAATTATATGTGAGCCTGATGATAGACGAAATAAGAGATTTATTTTCGATTGAGTATTTCTTATTTTTGTTTTGATCGGACCGCGGCTATTTGCATTTACGGATTCTAAAGTAGTGAACTAGATATGATACGATTCTTGTAAATATAGATATTGACGCAATTTTGCGTAATTTTATCCTGAGTATATAATTTGTACACTAATTAAATGTAGGAAAATTTATGACAAGGCTTTCAGAAAATTATATACAAATTTGATGAAAACCCTCGACGCGCGGGTACACTCGATTATTTTCAAGCCTGGGCAAAAAGGGCTAAGAGGGTGGGGAGGATAAGTGCATGATCGATACACGTGGAATTAGTCAGGAATTCGATTATCTTAAGAGGTGTAAAATCCATTAACGACGATTTTATAGATAGGCTTTCGTTAATCGATGTTAAATCATTTTGCATAAAACATTCAGCGCACAGTGTCAAGGCGTTCGCTTTATCCGTTACCTTCCTTACAAACGACTGTGGCTTTATGAAAATTAAACGTAATTCGAAAAAAGGGTTTATGATAGAAAAAGATTAATTATTTACTACCGAACGATCCGGTTAAGTGAGAGTTTTGCGTGGTTTCGACTTTTATCAGTATGATGTGATGCGATATTCGTGACAATGTGAACGCTGAGTTGGCTGTTTTTTTTCTTTTTTGAAAGGCCCTGCACTTACCTACCGTCTTTCTTCAATAAACGATGACTGATGAAATTTCCAAGTCATTCTCTTCAAATTGACGATAAAATAGAAGCGCTTAGTCAAGATATTTAATAGGTACACAATGTCGATGTTATAGTTCAATAATCATTGTGTTACATAAAATGGCTGGATATAAAATATAAATGAAAGTAATATATTCAATGTGTAAGGGAACTTTTTATATCAGTGCTTTAACACTTAAAAGTTAAATGAAAGATATCGGAATATTCTTCTTATATAGTAGATACAAATGGCCACAACAATGTATTAATAGCAGAAATATTATCGATACATACTGTTATAAAATAACATTCACTATCAATCACTAACAGCATCTTGCAATATTTTGAAATTGCTTCAGAACATTGATGCTCGTGTCGAGATCACAAATCCCATGCATCTCTGTCAATGTCACTATAAAATCTGCCTTTTATTTTAGCTCTCTAAATTTATTACGATGAAATTCAAACGTGTATATATGTGGAAGTCGATACAATTTAGGTCAACCTGTAAAATTCAATGTTGATGTCAATATAATTTATAGAATAATTTGTTATTCTTATACTCAGTGTGTTGCATTAAAAGTAATCGATAAATACATTAATAATATCTCAATGCATAACAACATTTTTCATTTTTAATATTCTCTTGTTTAATACAATGTAACGGACGAGTTTCCAATGTCAGTCATGATTAAAATGAGCGTGTACAACATTTCATGTTTTTTGAAGGTATTCCACGTAATTCCCATTTATAATTTAATTTTACGAATAAAAATAAATAGCTACGTAGCGATATCAGCTTTCGCGAACGCATTTTCTTTAAAAAATATCCGATATTGCCATGAAATAAACAACGCTTCATTTACAATGGGGCCAATGAAAACAATCGAAAAAACATTTTATTTACCAATGAATACGAATGAAAAAAAAAAATTTCTTTATTATTTCTACCACCATTCAATCGTGAACAAACTCTGCAAAATAAACAATGAGACACAGAAGCAAATTAAAATCTCATGGATTAAATTAATACAAAAACACGCAGCAGAATCGCCTAATTTTCATCACCACATTGCACAAAAATACAATCAATATTTACAATCGTTCGCGTTAACGCTGTATACGCATACAATCGTGGTTGATCCGAGTTAGAAAGACGCACCACATATCGTATCGCATTTTGCGCGCATGCATACGAGCGTCAATCAAAGCGCCCCGGTAAAATTACAATATTTTATCGTCCCCGAAATGCAATTCGGCAATCGTGCTCAACGAAACACATATACGGACATACGCATATACACCGCTTGAAATTAAAGCATCAATCAAGCGGCCGTGCAACCGCTAAAAGGCCGAATGAAACTGCACATCGCGAAACGGACATCGATTCTCATCATGCGTGGACAGAGGGCGGCCCGCGCATCGAAATGAACAGACGTATATACAGGGTGTCCCATTTTAAATTACGCATCTGAATATCTCGCCAGAGAAGCAACCAATCCAAAGATAATCCTAACAAAAGATGTTGGATTTGGAGGAGGACACAGAATGATGACCTTTAATTTGACCTTGACCTTGACCTTCGAGGTAATTTAAAGGTCAAATCTAATTTTTTACACGCGATATTCAAGTGCATAATTTAAAATGCTTTGTTCTTAAAATAACCTTTGAAGTTCATTTCAAAGAGCTTCAAGTACCAACCTAAACGTAAAATTTTGCGCTCTTTCAGAATTAGAAGTCAAAAATAGAGTTTCCTATTTAAAAAATTAGATTTGACCTTCAAATGACCTTGAAGGTCAAGGTCAATGTCAAATTGAAGGTTACCATTCTGTGTCCTCCTCCGAAGCCAACAACTTCTGTTAGGGTTATTTTTTGATTTGTTGCTTCCTTGATGAGATATTCAAGTGCGTAATTTAAAATGGGACACCCTGTATGTATATGCTCGACAGAGTTAAAAACGAGATTTAGCGTCATAACGCGGGTGAGCGAGAATAATGTTATATACCGACGAATGAGATAACCCAAATATCCAAGAGGTGAGGTTTGAAAGGGAAGTATATAAAAAGGAATAAGGTTATTGGGATAGCGTATGTAAATACTTGAGAGAGTGAGAGTTGAAAAGAATATTTTTGACGACTTATTTGCGTGTGTAGATGCGTATAGATGCGAGGGTTGTGAATGGATGCGTGGTTGATCGGACTCGGATATTAAAAATTTCTGAAGGGTCTTTGATTCAGCTTTGCTCGTGCTTTTCCGCTTTATATCTAAGCGCATTCGCAGGATATATATGGTCAAAAGAAGCTTGAATACACTTTTCTGAATTATTAGATAGCTCTTCTTTTCTCTCTTTCATTTTTTGTTATTAGCATGATCGAAAATATTCTTGATGATGGTTTACAAATAAGATTATTTTGTGTAAAAGGATCGTTCCAAGTTTATAGAAAATTCACAGTCTGTAGATGTTTATTGCAACGCTTTGTCACATGATTTTTCAATCACTTCAAGGTAAATTATAGAGTTGTGACAATTCAATATTTATAGGAATCGTCGGTTTCTTCCGAATGAAAGATGAGGTAAAACAATTTTTTACTTCTTAAAAAGCACTTTATCAGTAACGTTATTGTTTAATATTTTAGTATTTTAAAAAGATGAGAGAGTAATCTGATGAAACGTTGCAATAATAATCCCGTGCAATTAAATTATTTCACAATTTAAATTAGCTTTTATAGGATCCTTTTCCAATACATCAAAATTAATCACAATAATGAGAATTTAACCCGCCTAAAAAAGTTCAGTAATTATACATAATTCCCTTGTATTTTCTTACGATAGATCTATAAAGCAAAAGTAATAAGACACTTTTTAATCAACATTTGCAAGATTTGCATGTTACTTTTTTTATATTTAAATACATAATTCTTCATTTTTTTATGACTTCACTTATTCATTATGATCTACAAACTAATCATAAAGACCGTTGAGCACTATACATAATTTGAAACTCCACAATATATCGAAATTTGATAAATATAATATTATTTCAATAAAACGAACTTATAACACTCGTAACTGTTCTCACGCAACTTCGTACAAAATTAAATAAACTGAACTGACAAAAGATGAGCACGATCATCCCACAGCACACTTCAACAGTCCCAACCATCAATTCACCAACATTCAACCCTCATCGTCCCTTTCACAAACCCACTATACTATACACCTCACCTTTTAGTCTAGGTGGGGGAAAGGCTGCGTCCGGGCAGTACTCGCGTACTCTACACCCCCCTGGAAAGAGTGACGTCATAGCCGTGACGTCGTCCTTCCCGCCGCCTCGCGGAACTTGTCGCCTAGCAACTCGGTCTGGCGTTTGCTCGCTCGCTCACTCGCGCTCGCGCAAATCCCAGAACAAACACATGGATTCGCGCACGCGGCATGGATTCTACCATCACGGTGTGCTGTGGTGTGTGCAAGAGCAGCAGCAGCAGCAGCGATGCCCGGACGAAGCTTCCTACTCTTCCTCCTCTTCCTCCTCCTCCTACTACCACCTTCGCATCCTGTGTTACGGTCCAGCGCGTGGTTTTTATCCCTGTACCTACCCCGGGAAATCGGACGCTCGTACACGCGCGCGTTTTTTTTTTTTTTTTCATTTTCCCGTTCCGCTTTTATTTACGTTTACGTCGAGCTTGCTGTAGAGTACGGCGCGCAGCCTGTGGCGTGCACGTGTGCATTACACGGATTAACCCAATTAAAGTGCACGAGAGGCGAGCGCTTTGTGCAGATAAAGAGAGAGAGAGAGACAGAAAGAGGAGGAACAGGGTGAGATGGGTTTCCCCATCCCTTTTTTTCGCGTTTGCTTTTTTTTTGTTATGTAAAAGGTAGCAAGGGATGAGGGTTGGACCTTTTTGGAGGAGGTTTGCTGGGTTAATTTTCACTTTGAGGGACAGTGGATGAGATTAAAGGCGAAATAAGGGGAGAAATAAGGCAGTTATAGCGGTCGTTAGGGAGGATTTTGGAGATGTAATGTCGTTTTCGAGGGAGGTTTACTGCTTCTGATGAAAGAATGGTTTGGGTATTAATGTTTCGTGTGTATACTTAATCGCATTTAAATACAGTATACTTTTTATGGACTGAGTGGAAAGATTTGGATTGGTGAAAATATTTTTGAGTTAAATATACGAGAATATGGGTTGAAATATTCAACTTGATCGTATAAATTTTAAGATGTCGACATAAAAATCTGTCATTTAGAGATAATTTTTTTCATGCGTATGTGTGCAAGTATGCGCGCATCTGTACGTCTGTGCAGCTGATATCTCTAGAACATATTAATCAATTTTGATAAAAAACATTTGTTTCGCTTATTTTTGAGAATATCTTTATTGTCTAAAACTTTTTTTTCAATTGTTTACTTCTTTTGATTTATAGACAAAAGTTGATTTTACAATTTTTAGCTTTTTGCTTTTTTTCATAATAATATATTCGATGTTTTTGAATTTAATGAAGTGGGTTTGGACGGCTTTCGATTACCACATTTTCTATGTTAAAGCCTCAATTTATTATTTTACAATCTGGTATTTGTTTTTCTTTAAATTAATATTTCGAGAATTATTACATGTTTATTTACCAACATATGATGGATTAATTATGGAGTTATGGATTACTTTAATCTACTAAAAAAAAAAAATAATATTTTAAAAATTGCATTTTTGTTGTATATTTTGCACAAAACAAAAATAGCTAAAAATTAAGTACCTACTTTTCATATAACTTTGCACCGAGTTCATTAGGCAAGAAAAGTACCCTATTCGATTTACAGGTATTTGAGACTAGACTTTTTTGATAATTTTGTTAACACATCATCTTTTGAAAATGGTTTTGTGCATGTGTGAAATTTCTTAAGAATCATATAGTATTCATTTTAAACTAACGATATATAGCAAAATATTTTCAATGATTCAAATTTTTTTTTTTTTTTTGTTGGTTAGTAAAAAATGGAAGTAAAGTCAATATGATGTTTAGAAAATATATAGATACTACATTGAATAAAAAAAATGGGTATGTCCTAAATTTCATAATATTCGACCACTCTGCGTAAGTTCCATATTAAATTAAAGTTGATTTTCGCGTGAACTTTTTATTTTTGGGATCAATAATTTATACAATCAAATAATACATCAAATTTGGAAAACCTAACTGTCATTATAAATTTAAGTCTTTTTTTAATCTATATTATACAATTAATATTCTCGGTTTTCCAATTTAAAATTTGGTAATTGGAATTTTATGAATAATGCATTCTAACAAACTTTTTATTGAGAATATAAGTTTTAATTCAAATGTAACAGCGTTCTTTATAAGGTAATAATATTTTATTGGCATAATTGAATTTTTAATGCTCATCGCCATTATAAACTCTATTATTATGATAATCCCCTCTTGAGAATATTTAGATAAGAAATATTTAATAAAGTCCATTATCAGATAATTGAAGAAAAAAATATTTTCAATTCAGTTAATTATTAAATTGTTTGATTTTTTAATAAATCGAATGAATATTCATGCATCAATATTCTTTTTATACATTTCATATATCCTCTTCTCTAAAATTGAACGCAGTGTATCAATTTCTATGCAAATCCGATAATATTTTAAGTTTCAATCTACCGTACAAGATTAATCACACGAAATTCGAAAACATTCATCCTAACTTTCCATCAAATATCTATTATAATCCCACAGTATAATTTTATCTGAACGTTAAAATTATAAAATATCCTTTTATCATATTCATCGTTATTACCAAATATATCTTATACCCCTTTTAAATATATTTAATAAACGATCATCGTCAGTGTTTAAAAATAGTAAGTACCTTCAATTAAATGAATAATCTTGATGACATAAAATATTTTCTCTCTATTTATATTTAATCCTATGCAACCAAAATCGGACGCTATTCCATTCAAAGCACAATAAAACTCTTTACGCCACTCGTGCCTCTCTAAAACTCAAAATACAGCCTCTGAGCTCGAGTGAAAGAGCTACTTTCGCATTGAAATATGTATGTAAAACGAATGATAAAGGCTGCAAGTGTGCTCACCGACTCGACCTTATACTCCTTTACAAGCGCTTACATTTATTAATTTACGCGAATTCCGCTCGTTAATTTGAATTATTACGAAATGCGCTTTGAGCGACTCTCGCGTTCTAAGCTTTCGGCTACCTCTCGCGAAACGAATTCGCGGTTAGGTAGCGGCCGAGCCTCGCGAGGAATGTTATGCAGGATGCTCTCGACAGTAGTATATACATATATATACAGACCGCGTAACCACTTCATAACGCTCGATGAATCTTGAGATGACACAGACGTGTATACTGTATACAGAGTAAGTGTGTATGTGTGTATGCATCTAGAGAATCCAGCAAAGTGTTCGCGCCTCGTTAACTCACCGGTGGTTTCTTTCACGAAAATCAGGCCTCATTATGAAGATTATCTAAGCGCACCTCGTGTACCTCTGGTTCTTTCATTTAATATGTGTATGTGTGCTTTATTTTTGCCCGTCGCGAAAAGAAGCTTGCTCTTTTAGCAGATGCATTACTGTGAGATAAATGCGTGATGGTTAATATTCTAAGAGAGCTTGGGGGAAGCGAGTGCAAAGTTGCAGGTTGAAACGTACGCAGTGTGTATGTGATACACGTTTTAGGAATCCGTTTGATGCTTATTTATTAGTAGTTGCGCACAGACGAGGTAACTACGCTATACACGCGACTGGGTACATAAAGTGTGTATTTGGGATCAATTCGTGGAGCGTGAAAGCTGTACAAAGCGTGTATTACGTTGGTATGTTTGTATACCAACTTTTCACAGAAGAATCAGAATTCGCGAAGAAGATGTGTATTCGACTGTATTGTAAATAAAATGTAAGAAAATGTGGCATTAAATAATAAATTGATACGATATGTTTAAAAACAATTTTTGCAATGAAAATACAGTTGACGAATAAAGAACATATAGGAAAGTACAGAATAGTACTTACCTTATCGATTTTTATTTCAACGGATTAAATTCTGTTACTATACTAGTGAATGCAGAATTTCGTATGCAGCGCAAGCCGTACATTGAAAGAAGGAATATATATCCAGGATGCATATTCCATTACATTTCAGCAGATGGTGCTACAATAGCTGTCGATTTCCTTTTCACTTTTATTTCAATAGGAATAAAATTTGATTTCCATTTGTTTACATTATCTACATCTGTTGGTAAAATTATTTTGAGCAATAAATTTTTCATGAACAATTATATAACCTAAAACTGTAATAAAAATTGAATAATATTTAATGTATTAAAGTATCGGTTTACGTTGTTTCCAGTTTATTTTGTTGAAACATCAATCCATTTTTTATTTATTTATCATCTGGAAACAATTTTTCATATGAATAATTATTATATATATATATTTATTTTTTATTATTAGACGGGGAAAGAATGATTATTTTAATCTAGTGTGAAAAAAGCACGACTCATAAAATACTGAGGAATCAGCAGTTGCGTTCTTGTTTGGCCCCGTATCTAAAGAACACTCACGTGAATCGGCCTTAATATGCTTCGGCATCGATTCATACTCTGGCAGACGACCAAAAATTTAGAGCTAGTTGGCTCAAACTTCTTCCGCTCTAGGTCGCAGACTGTACGAATGGCCTGTCTGCAAATAAAAATTATTATACTGTTTGCAATACAGCGGCTAAGCAATTTTCACCGTTATTTTTAATGGCTTGATCGTCGGTAAAAAGATAAGATTATTTAGATATATAGATAGACGTTGAAATGGTGTGAAATAATGTAATATACTTTTGTAGCTTTTTATCAAGTGTGTTATTTGAGTTCTGAAATTTACACTTTCAAGTTCTATTATCGGAAATGGTGATGACTACGACAATAGAAGTTTAGCTTGTTACTGGATGTTTTACATCTCATCACCAGCTTCTAATATCTACTTATTAATTGACTTCATTTTAATTAATAAACAGAGAACATGATAATCACTATTTACATCTACAATAATATTTCTTTTAAATATGACAATAAGATACGATGTCAAATTATCTCTTTACAGTAACCGTTATGCGCTACGAAATTAGACACAGAATCAAACGTTAGTGAATGAGTTAAGAAACGGTGCAAGAGTTATTTTCATATGGCCAATTTTACAAATAATAAGCAAATTTTGCTTAAACATCATTGTTTATGCGTTTTAATAATTTTTTTATATTTTTCCTACGTTGAAAGTTTTTTTTTGCATCAAAAAATGAAGTTGAAGAAAACAAAAGACAAGTATTTTAAATCAATTGTATCAGAATATGATCTAAAACTAATGGGTAATTCATTCTCAAAAAATCACTTTGAAGAAATGTATGACACATCATATATTTACGTGATCACTAATGCTAAAGTAATTTTTATTTCCATAATCTTTATATAATATTTTTTATAAATCGAATCACATTATAAAAATGTAAATCTGATTTAATGACTTATTCTTTAAAGGCGCATACAAAATTAAAAAATACTATCATTACGTTTTACGCAACTATATCACCAGTCCTAGTATTTCAAGACACTAGTGCATTTCCAAAATATGGTCAAATAAAATGCTTCAAAATTCAACATCTTGTTGGAATTTATTCAGAAATTAATGATATCGACTTAAATAATTGGAAAGAAATGTTTTATAACCAATGGAACCCAAGAACACAAATAATTATTTGGTTAACAAAATTGTAAGTAGAGCAATCCTAATTTTTTTATTTAAACTTACCATACATTTTTTAATAATATACTGCATGTTTGAAATTTGATAAATTTTAGCGCATCTTCAGATGATATCAAAATTTTATTAAAATTATTTTGGCAATATGAATGTCTGAATGTTGTAGTGATTGTGAGCTCCAATTTGATTGAATACAAAATTTACAGTTATAACCCTTTTGTCATTAACGATTCCGGAGAACGAGGGCTACTTTACCCTTTATCTCATGAGACTAAATTTTTTCCAAATAAAATACGAAATGTGTACGGTTACAAATTAAGAGTATCGATCCATCACCAACCACCGTACACTATTTTAGATAATTTTACAAAGCTAATTAATGGAACTGAAGTTGAACTTATTAGAAGTATATCAACAAAATATAATTTTACGACAATTTTAATAACTTCTGATAAATATGCCAGCGATTATGTGGTTGAATTGGAAAATGGTACTAAACAGGGACTTATTGGCGATCTCTTAATAAACAAGTAAATAATAGTACACTTTTTAATTTACAAACTCTGGTATATTTATAGATCCTATTTTAAAATCGAATCATTTTTCCAACATTTTGAATGTTCTTTTAAGAAATTTATAAGATTAATATCAAAATATAAATCGTGAAAATAAAAAAACATCTTACATAAATTTTGTAGTAATGAAAACAAAAACTAGGAAATAAATTAGCTTTTCATAAAATAAAAAATACTGATTTCTTTTAAAATTATGTTATTTAAAAATGAAAAATTTATTAAAATCATCAAATTTACTAATACTGGTCTGTACTTGATCACGTTTTTATTTTAAAGTATATTCCAGCATTTGTATATATTTATTATAAATAGTATAAAAAGTCACTGTGAGCAATAATGTTTTTCTTTTACAGGTCGGACATTTTAATGAACTCTGTTTATATAAATTTAGCTATTGGCAATAAAGTTGAATATATTACTCCATTCTATGTATCAAACTACGTTGCTATAGTGCCAAGGACTGATAGACTTGCTACAATATTTATAGTTTTTTATTATCATATAACCGATCCGTTTTGTTCGCTTATTTTAATATCTGTAGCTATATTAGCTTTATATCTGTATTTAAAAAAGGAAAGATATCCAATCCTTGCAGCATGTCAAGTTTTATTATTTCAGACCATTAGCAAATTTACAAATAATTATTTTGATAATTATGTACTTTTTACTTGGATCTTATGGGCAATTATTATATCATCATTATATCAAGGCGTTTTATATACCCATCTCAGTACACCTAAGTACGTAAACAAAAAAAATATTATCGAGTCTAGAAAATCTTATTTATAAAAATGACTTAAAACATATTTTTGCAAAAATTATATAAAGTAGTACGTATTAATAATTTATTTGTTTATAGTACACAATCTAATATCAATACACTTGAAGAATTGAACGATAGTGGACTTAAACTACAAGTTAGTAAATTTATGATTACGCCACTTACTAGTTCTAGGAAAAAATATAAAAGAAAATTAGCCGAAAAAGCTACTGTAATGATTAAGTTGCGTGACTGTTATAAAGAATTTCAAGACAATCATGATGTTTCATGTGGATGTGACCAATATATTGGAAGATACTACTTTAGAAAGCAGTTAATTTCAGAAAAACCAACAGCACATGAAGTTACCGAACCGTTAGGAAAATTTTGGAATACATTCCTAGTTAAAGATGGATTTCCATTTTTTAAACAATTTGAATTTACTGTCTATCAATGTATAGAAAGTGGACTTTTTCAGAAATGGGGCTATGATAGTTGGGCTGCTTGTCGGCTCATGTCAGTAAAACCAGTTCATCAAGTGAAACCACTAAAAATGTCATTTTTTAAGCTCACATTTTTTATTCTACTGTTTGGTTATACTATTGCGTCATTAATATTTATTTTAGAATATTCAATTAACTATATTAAGATGAGATTTAAAGCTTAAAATAAATTCTTTAAAGCACAAAACCAGAATATATTTCCATATTACTTAAAATTTTTACTATCCGATACTTACTATTATTCCAAATAAGGTATGTAAGAATCGTATTTTAAATATGCAGAGTCTGATAAGTTTAAAAAAATCAAACATCAATATTCAAGAATATATTTTAATAAATACAAAAATAATTAATAGTATAATAATATATACCAACTTCTTTATAGAATAATTACAATCTATCGAATCATATTACAAGTTTATGAAATTTTTCAACAAAAGTTGAAATTTATGAGCTCGTATTTATTATCATTTGGTTTACAACTACGTAATAATATATAAATATTAGCAGTAAGTAAAAGTATTCTATACTTATAAAAATTATTTTGTTTAGCATTTCAGCTGATCAAACAGAAGATTTATTTAGATTATTTTGTAAACTTAAGTGTGTGAATGTAGTTATTATCGTTTTTTACAATAAAAAGTTCATCTTCAATATATACAGTTACAACCCATTTATTGAACGTGCAATTGATAAATTAAATTAAATTTATAATTTTAACGGCATGGATTCATTTTTTACAGACAAAATGAAAAATCTCTATTGGTATCCAATCACGATATCAATATTTAATCGTACTACATTCACTATATCGAATGCTTCACAATTACTCAATGGCGCAGAAGTGAAAACTATTGACATCTTTTCGGGAACCCTTTATATATAGTAAAATTGTACGTTGAAATTAAATACAGCTGAGCTGAACATTTTCGATTACGAGGTACTTAACTCCCGAAAACGGAAACGAAACTGGATCTATCGGTGATATCTTATTAAATGCACTTTATACATAATATAATAATATATTATATTATACATAATATAATAATATATTATGTAATTATAATATAATAATATATTATGTAATTATAATATAGGTATATGTGAATGTACTTTTTATTTTTTTTGTAAAATTTATTTCTAAAAATTTTTTTAATGCTAAAAACCACAAACTAAATATATTTGTAATTATGTTATTTTCATTTATTAAAAAATTCAATCCAGAAAATTTTTATTTACGTGATTAGGAATGACTATTTTTAAGACATCAATGCTACCAAGACGTTTCCTTCAATATCTTTAATACACATTTTCTACACATGCTTACCATATGTATGTTAAGGTGATTTACTAATGGAAGGTGATAAAATCTATCACGGAAAACTAGTTCGAAATCAATACGACACTAAAAGTCTCAGTAATCTTATTCTAATATTTTTTGGCGATTAAGCATATAAATAAATAATGTCATAAAAAAGAAAAAGGAAACTCTATTTTACCTTTTCAGTCTTCTATAATGTTTCGATATAGTAAAGTGTGGATACTCCTGATTTGTTTGCTCACTGAAAATAGTGCAAAAGAGCATTATCGGCGCGATTACATTCAACAAATAAATGATTTCATCAATTATCAAGTACGTGAAGATGATGATTATCCAGTAAAACACGTATTCATTGATAAAAAAGTAATCACTTTATTACAGATTTAATTTAGTAGCTTCGTTATTCTATCAGTCTACATAATATCCGTTTCAGGTAAAAGTGGAATGGTCAAATTTAATTTTGGGATCATATTCCAAAAGGATACCACTAGTTATATTCCAAAGTGATCAACGTCTAATTAAGTTTGCTTCATCGAATCGAATAAAACTACACCAAGTTATAGCAGTATTCGAAAGCTTAAATGACGTGAATGTTACCAAATGGAAACAAACAGTCAAAGATATGTGGAATCCAAGATCGGAATTCGTTATTTGGATAACAGGAAAAATGTTTTACGCAATAAAATTTAATGACGCTCAAAATTCAAGGGGTATTCGACACTTATCCAACTGCTTAACTAGATTGTTTTCAACTTCAGCTACACAAGATTCTATAAGAAAACTATTTCAAGATTTCTGGGCCTACAATTCATTGAACGTGGTGATAATTTCTTTTAATGAGACTTCGAAACATTTCGAGAAGCTAAGTTTTAATCCTTTCGTGCTAGCAGAAGATGGCAAAAGGGGCAAAGTCTATTCTATAAAAGACAACGAAAAGTTGTTTCCGGATAAATTTACTGACTTACATGGCTATCCAATAAAAATATCAATATTTCATAAGCCTCCTATGGCGGAAATGCAAAATAATAATACTGAAATGAAATCCGGCGAAGATGTAGAATTCATTGAAATGCTACAGTCGAGAATGAATTTTAGTCTTATATTACTAACTGACAGGACTACTGCAGCCAATTATGGAGTACAATTGCCTAACGGAGAAAGTGTGGGGCTAATCGCGGATATTCTTTTAAATAGGTAAGTAAAAGATGCAATGCCAAATGAGACATTTATTAAATCTAATTATTAACAATTAATAATCTCTGCTACTTAGGTCTGAAGTATTGGGCAACAGTCGATATATCGACGTCACATTCGATCGAAAACTAGAAGCACTGTATCCTTACGACAGCGGCACTTACTACGCAGTCGTGCCACGCATGCCACGTTTATCATCGCTCCATATAGTCGGACATCACTGGTTCTCTTACAAAACCTTAACATCCCTCATCCCTGTTGCACTTCTTGCGCTTTATCTCTTCCTTCGCAATGAACGCTACCCAATATTCGTCGCGTGGAATCTAATCCTTCACCAGCAATTCTTGAAAATAAGCTGGTTAAACTCCGACCGTATCATACGTTTAACCTGGATTGTCTACGCTATGCTAATTACCTGCGGCTTCGAGGGTCGCCTCATTAAGATGCTAACCTCTCCGGATGAGACGAGAGAGATTGACACACTAGAAGATCTTGACGCGAGCAACTTGACACTGATGGTCGGCGACAAAATGTTCGATCCCATCAACCAATCCAGTCTGCCCCAGATAAAGAGCTTGGCTAGGAAGACTAAAACCAATCTGAATTTCGGCCACTGCTGGGACAGATTACTTACCGACGGTGATGTTGCTTGTGCATCGGATAAGTTATCAGCTCTATTCACGCTTAGCGATCTGTTGTGTACAGTGAGCGTCACTGGTGTTCATATGATGCGCGAAGAACTTGGTAACTTTTGGCTAACCTATGTTGTCAAGAAGAACTTGCCCTATCAACCAAAGTTTGATTATATTCTGAGAAATCTGATCGAATCCGGGATTAAGGCGAAAGCTGTAAGGAATAGCGCTAATTCAATCTCATCGCGGTTTCAGAAGAAGACATTGACTTTCAGGAATGACGTCACTATTAAAATTTGGCATTTAAAAACTTTACTGTGGGTGTTCTTTGTAACATTATCACTTTCTTTTGTCGTATTTTTAATTGAATATTATATAGGAACGAGAAGTTTAAAATCAAGAGAAAAAATGAAACAACGTGTGAACAATAAAGTTAAAACTGTCTTAAAAATGAATTTGTTGAAACAACATATTTGAAAAAATAGAACTGAAAAAAAGAACTTTTTCACAGTCGAACATGCATAAATATTTCCATGCATCGAACAATATCGATGTACAGTTAATTCATATTTATAAGTAGTTTTTGTTAACCCAGAGTATTATACAAAAAAAAATCAAATAAAATAACAACATATTAAATTTCGGCGAGTTTTTCTTCGTATTGAGGTATGCTGAACTCAGAAAAGCCATTGCTCTTCTATCAGTAATTGAAAAAAGCACGCCATTCTCAAAATACCTCAAACGAACAATCCATTCCCGCAGAGCGGACAGAGAGAGAGCGAGAGAGAGAGTAAGCTCATTGGCATTCTACGAAGGAGAACTGTCAGGACGTGCTTTCGACGCCACGATCGAAGCGGCAAATGCAATTACGCCGATGGTCTCAATTACCGATCTGCGTCAGGAATTGTTGCAAAGGGAATGGCTGAGCGAATCCGCTGCGTACGTGTACATACACACAGGCATCCAATGCCAACAATAGTATGTAGGTGTATATGTATATGCTTATGTGTATATATATATATATGTTGAGTTCTCCGCATGAGCAGCGCCCCGTACACGAGCTTAGCGTCGAGAGGGATAACGCGCTGATTTAATTAAGCGAGAGTAATGGCGAATGATTAATTATAAAAGTACCGCCTGGCGTTTACCAATTGTTGCTTATTTATTGCTGCGTGATAATGAAAGAAGCTCTGCCCAGTGAAATGGGCGAGTATGTATACAGTATGAGAAGGTATTGCTTTTTGGTATTATTTTATGAATGTTTACGAAATAATTTATGTATTTTAGGTTGTAAGTTTTTGACTATATTATAGATTCAATTTACTGTAGATTAAAAGACATTAAAGTGGATTAAAAGGAGGAAAAATAACAATTTACATTCGCACACTTGATTATATATGTTTTTATCTTATAATTACATCCCGACTGAAATCTTCTAACTTCTCTATCTCTAAACAGAAATCGTAATAAACTGTGTTCTTATTCTTATCTTTGTACTTACTTACACAGGAAACCTCATGAACGTTCGTTAACTTTAAACTATACGAAGTTTCTTACTTACTTCACCGTAACGTAGCCTCTTATACTAAAATGTATCAACATGAAAATTTAAATAAACCATTTCGCAGGAAGGTTATCAAAAACTCCTCGAAATAAGACGTTAAGCTTTGCAGAGAGAGAGAGAGAGTGCGCTCTATTTACATTAGCGCAGCAAACAATGGCCCCCAAAGCAGATAAAGAAATAGGTCAGAGGGAAAATCATAATGTCCTCGTCTTCTCTCTGCCTGTGAATGTACGCGCGCGCGTGTCGAGGTAGGAAACTGGAGGATGTTGAGTAGTTGAAAACGGAGCATTACTTCCGCAGTGATACGTAGTTTCGTGTCGAGAAGAGAGAAGAGGGGGAGAAGGAAATTGTACTCCTGGGTAAGATAATACCTTCTACCCCTCTTTGCCCGTTGTTTTACTCCAAACCTAAGCTGCTTTATTTTGTATCGCTCCTTTGCTCACAGCTTTGCTCTCCAGTCACCGGAAACCCATAAAATACGAGCGCTCACCCGTTATGTATGAAGTTCAGCTAGATTCTCGCAGCTTTCGACGTTTAAATTCGCATTCGAGCGTTAGCAAACCACGAAGGGGGAAGAGGATTAGGGGAAGGGGTATGGGATGTCGGAAGGAATGTAAAATGCGGAAACACGCGTATAAAATTGAAGCGTTTGGAATTTTAGCGAGTTTTCCGATTAGCCGTATTGTATGGAACTTTACTTGACCTAAATTCATTTAAAATTGTAATTTTGAATGTTGTTGCGTCAGTAATGTAAATTCAACCGGTGTAATATTGAAATACCATTTTACAAACGAATTCGAATAATTTCTATATGTGAGTATGTATATTGTAAATTTACTTTATTTATAACAAATATTTTTGCATTAATAAATATTTCACTCAATCGTCATTTTCCCTTTTTTATTCCATTTTTAAATATCCTCGAATGATTTATTACATATTCCATATATTTAAATTGCGTTACATATCGCACCGAAATATAACAATAAATCATATATACATAATATTCCGAGATCTCGCAATAGTACGTAAATATATAACATCAGCATATTACAATATATAATATCCAACCGATGTACACACGTTCAAAAGTAAAAGTCAGCATTAATAATTCTTTTTTTAACCAGCTACAATAAAACTACCCTAACTACCCCAGTTATACCAGAACCACGTAGATTCCAACTCATTACTCAAGTCAACTTTTTTACAGCATCGCGCGCGCGCATATAAAAGCAATCACAAACCACAATCGGCCAGCATCTCGCAAATCGGGTCAGTTGAAGCCGCTCTCACGCGCGTTCTATTCTTCGGATTTCACCCCTTTACTCGCACGAACAATGCCGCGGTGCGATGCAATAACTTCCAGGCGCTGCTACTGCTGCTACTACAACGAAGTAATACCCACCTCTTATATATATATACTATATATCTCTAAAAGTATATAGAGCGGTAAAATCGGGAGAAGAAAGGAACCGTACTAGTATAAGAGAAAATTCATTGCGTCAGAGAAGAAGAAGAAGAAGAAGAAGAAGCAGAACGAGGGGAAAGGGGATAAGTTGAATAAGAAAACCATGACTGAGTGACGGGACTGACTGCAAGGCAAACGAGGCGATCGTAATTATATTCATCCGCGACGACCGCGCAGATGCATTGGGATGCAAATTCGCAACGCTCGCCTTCGGAATTACCAAAGTTGCCCCTTCTCTCCTACTCTCTGTCTTTGGCAAACTCTCTCGAGTAACTCTCTCTCTCCACGTGGGTTGGAGTGGGTGGCGAAGTAACCCGGAAGGAGGCGGTGGTGCAACCTTAACCCGAAGGGGATGGGAATATCGAGCTCTCTCTCTCTCTCACTCACTCCCTTGCTGGATTTAATTATTTCCGCACAATGGCTCTTTACTTTGCAATGATTACCGTCCCCATGCGCCTTCGTGTACATGTATACATAGACACAGCATCCGGGCGAATTTCTAGCCGCAACCTTGAACCAGTTCACTTCCTACGCATGTATGTATATATATAGTTTTGAGTTCGTTTTGCAGTGCTTTGACGAGCGAAAAGACGCATTTCCCTGATGACATCGGGTAGGTTTAATCGGTTGCCTTGTATATATATATACGTATATAAAGTAGTGTATCGTTAAGGATATTATGTATATAGATGTGCATAGGAGGAGTGTTGGTTACGGGCCAATGGAGCTTCGCGCGAATCTTGATTAACCCTCGAGGACTTTCTCTCGCTTTCTCGCTTCCCCCTTTTTCCTTCTTCGTATTTGCGTCTGGTTACTTTGCTCGTGTATGTATTATATAGACCCTCGGTATTGAGGAAGTGACACATGAATTTTAGATGGGAATTTTAGGACAAGCATTAAAGAGAGTAATACTATGGTAAGTGTAGGTGATATATATGTATGAATGCGTAATGTAATGGTCGAACGGAGAGGGTGAATTTGTATTTATATAGAATGAAAGTGGTCGAGAATATAAAGATTGAGAATAAAGAAGTTAACCGGGTGATCATAGCTTCTGTTGGTATACAGAAATAAAAGCATTTACATTGGGAAAGTGTTTCTGCGATTTAACGCGTAGTTATTTCGCCTTATATGTATATCTATATATATATAAACTGCAATTGACCTTAATATCCAGCATACGGTGTAACTGTATTACTGATAGTGTACTCCTCGTTTCAAACATTCTCACGTATATAATAGCAAACAATCTCGTTACTTTATGTATTAACGTTACGAGAATTTTTTTTTTTTTTTTTTAAATACCTACGATCACGTCATATTGTACAATAGATTTTTCATTGCTTTTGCTTTGTATTCGACTCGTCGGATATTTTTTTTCCCCCATTTACTTTTCACTTTTTTCCTCTTATATTTTACATATTTCTATCGACTATACAAGCATTGATTGATTTTCCTGTCCCAAAGGGTTTTGTAAACTTCGTATTCTCTATACTTTAAAAATAGAACAAAACTATTTTGCGCCAAAAAAAAAGAAGAAAAAATTAATTCTGTCATACAAATATTGATCCTTTAGAAAATCTATACACAGCGAAGAATTTTCTCCCTCGAACAAACACTCGTTAAATCACAGGCTCTCACGTACCATATATATATACACCTCCCACTCTACGCGTCATTTTTGCTTTTCCTTGGCGCGTCGTCGCTTCCCCGATGCGTTCGCACCATATATACCCCACAACCACGCCATGTACACGGGCTGCTGCAAGTATTTGCATTTCCCCCGGGCGAGTTATCGATAGAACGAAATTTATGTTTTTAATTTCGTAGTGTGTGCGTCGCGTGATCAAGAGTACATGGCTACTGCTACTGCTGTTGCTGTGTTTGCTCGTAAAACAGTCTTAAATAATTCGAATTAACGGAAGTTTCGCGAGAGAGAGAGAGAGAGAGAGAGAGAGAGAGTAGCCGCGTATATATATATATATACGCTTGTTTATGAAAGCCTTGATCAATATTCATCTGAATAGCGAATCTGCTCTGCGGAAGATACACAAAATTAAATTGTCGCACGTGCGCTTATACTCACTCGCAAGAGCGATAAACTTCAGCTCTCCTCTCGTTTAATATTCTTCCGTCATAGTTATTTATTCATTTGCGTTGTTAAATAATTCCCTCGTTGGGTCATTATTCATCGTTTTCCGAGAGAGTATATTATTAATTTTTTAATATATACACGTGGCGATCGGTTATGGATATACATATATATGTAGCGAGGGGAAGAGTAGGAGGAAAGTCGATACAGCTTCCCTCATTACCAGTCCGAACGCGCATTCACACTCGCCTACGCTCTAAAAAAATATACACAAATATATTCACGTGCGCTTACACACACACACACACACACACACACACACACATATATATATATAGGTACACTGAACGAGGAGAGACGCACATATATTTTTCATTCCGCTCTCTCTCTTTCTCTCTCTCTCTCTCTCTCTCTCTGATAAATCGCCCGCCTCCGCGTGTCGAAGAAAACAAAAAGAAAAACTCAGGAAACGCGCGCAATATTTTCATCGATATTTCCAGTCGCGCGCAGACCGTGGCCATGTGTAAAAGGAAAAATAAAAAGGCCCTTTCTCGAAGCGAGAACTGACCGACGAGATTTAGGTGCTCGTTATATACATCCACACGGTTTATTCTGCTGCAAGGAGATAGAAAGCGAGAGAGAGAGAGAGCAGGATGAAAAAAGAAAACGAACGATATGTGAAACTCACGCGGTACCTATACTACTGCTGCTGCTGTGGTACAAAGGAACCTTTCGCTCGCACGCGAAATTTACGCGACGCGACGCGAGCAAGTATATATATATGTATATGTGTACTACCTGAGCATAGACTTCTTTTTTCCTCGTCTTTTTCCACCGTGTAGTTATATATGTGTATGTGTGTGTGTGTATATATACGTGGACCGTGTAAAGCGTACGGATTAAACGTGAAATTACGCTATGCTGCGGTAGCTATAGCAGCACACGCGCTGCGCAGGCTTTTCACCGTTAACTTTTCGTCGCCAATTTTCAGAGGCTGACAAAGGAATTCTTCCTGGCTGGGATACATATTTGAAGAGAGTGAGAGAGAGAGTGAGGGAGAGGAATGGTTTAATTAATGTACCGGTAGCGCGTTAATGTATGAACGTGTATGTGTGTGTGCGTTCACTGGCTATATTTAAATTTTGTGCGGTGGAAAATTGCCGACGCGGTTGTAGAAGCGTAATTTAAATAATAGAACGTGGGTGGTGTACAGGACTGAGAGATGGTCATGCGCAGGATGAAGGGAAACCGAACTCTGTAGGATGCTACGGATGGCGAATTCAAATAATTTTAATGTCGGTGTGAAAATAGAAAAGTCGTATAGTGTGGAAGTGTATGCGAAAGTTATATTTGTTAATATGATGGAATCAATGTTTATATAGTTATTGAAGCTTGGGTTATAATTATAGTTGAATCGTTGAACGAAATAAAACTTATGGGCTACAATAAAGATAAAAAAAAAACCAACGCAACCATCACATCGGTCGTCCCATAAACTCAATCGCTCGTATAACGCTGCGTTTTGGATTGGACCTTGATATTCCGAAATCAAATCTACAAGCAAACGTTCTCTTCTCTATATACATATACGTATTATATATAGCAGTCGCTCGGAATGAAAATTCGAAACCAATTAAAAAAAGTTGAAAATCGCCGCGCGATCTGCATCGAACGAGAACACACACATCGACACGTACATACCTACACAGCTCGATAACAAATATTTTTTAATTGCACGTTACATAGCCTCTGTATACATATATACCTATCCCGTGTGCCGTTAACTTTTAATTATTATTCGCGTAGCCGTCGGATTATCGTAATTGATTTTCGCCTCCCGTGATGATATTTATATACATACGTGTGTGTATATGTACATATACACACGCAAGCGTATGTATGAAGGCAAGATATATACGTATATATACCGAATTCGACTGCGGCTGCCGAAATAGAGCGAGCGGGAGTCGCGTATTAATTCGTTACGGTCAGCGTGTCGATACATTCGGCCGCGCGTAATTTCCGGTGCGGGCGTACGATTCTCTATACTAGCTCGATGTATATATCTATATATGTATGTGTATATGTTCGCTTTTTCTCTCTCACACGAATGAGGCGAGGAAGGCGCATGCGCGCGAGTGAGCGAGCGAGCGACGTTGCGAAATTGGAAAAATCCGTTTTCAATCTTTGCGCCGCTAGAGAGGGAGAGAGAGAGAGAGAGAAAGCGATTTTTCAGGCCGGTATTACGTGGAAATAGGTTTGCTGTGCTGCGCCGCGTCGGGGCTCACCTTTCATAGGCATTGAATCGAGAGTCGATATAAATTCAATTTGACGCCGCTGCCGCCGCCGCTGCCACTGGGTTTTGTATAATATTCCGAAATGCCCTTGTAATAAATAAATTATTGGTGGGACGTATTGAAGGTTGTAAATTACGTAGGATGCGTTATTCGATGGAGCGTGTACTGATGAATTAGTTTAATTTAACAATTTATGCTGAACAACGTAGTTATTTAATTTTCTCAAAATTACACTCGGTATTCTATATATATATGGGTGATTCTCTGTGAAATCAAAGTTTAAAAAAATAGATTTTCTTTGAACTTTTTTAAAACGTTTAATTTGATATACCGGGTGTTGGTGAATTTTTTCAGATTTTTTAATCTTTATATTTTTGAGCTGTGCCATGTCAAAGTTGACAATTTTAGCATTTTCTGCATTTTTTGCCGATTTTGATTAATTTATAACTCTTCAGGGAGCAAAAAATTAATTATTATTATATCTTTAAATTCAGCATTTTCGATATATGTTACATAGACTTTTTTTCTCGTAATTTTTCGTAGAAATTAATTATATTTTTTTCAGACCTGTATAAGACATTTTTTAAAAAAATCAAAAACTAAATAATGTTTTAAGGTTAAAAAATTATCGCGGTCCATTCTGGGATTTATACAGATACTTTGTACAATAATAGGGTATATCCATGATTTTTTCGGTAGAGATACCTCGAATCAGTTTTTTTCTTTCTGAATTTTAATGTTTCATTTGGAGGTGTGTAAGTGACAGTGTACACATACAGCTTTGAAAATATTTTTATTGTAAAACTGAGAAAATTTTACAGAATAAAGTATTCTTATGATTATTGAGAAAAATGCTTCCCTGAGGAGCTGTAAATTAATCAAAATCAGCAAAAAATTCCAAAAACGCTAAAATTGTCAACTTCGATGCTCCGTAACTCCAAAACAAAGCCTTTAAAAAATCTGAACAAATTCATAGTAGTTCAAAATATTTAGTAGAAAGTATAACAAAATTTTGAGCGAAAAAAAAATTTTTCATCTTCGACATGACAGAGAACCGGCCATATATATAATTTGTAATGAAATATAAAATATCAATAATAAGAATATGTATATGGTTTAGAATTACGCAATAATTATAGGTTTTGTTTTCCTAAAACAGTGATTAATTATTAATTGTCATCTATTATTTATGAATTTTTCTTAAATATCTCTTATTTAACAACTCCCACTCAACTACACACCGTCACACTGATTTCCAAATAAATATAGATATACACAGGTCAAACCCAATCAGATACTATATTTTTTCTCATTCACGGTGCCCAAAACATCCACATCTACATCGAGCAAACATCAATCAAACAAAAACGTTTGCCCAGAAGCGACACTTCCGCCTTCGGTCCTCTTATCCCCCATGTAAACCTACCGGATAATTTCCCACGGCCAGATGAGCCGGACAAAGTGAAACGGCAAATTCAGCCAGGGTAGTGCCATTAAATCAGCCTAATCCTCGTCTCCGCATGTCTCTCTCTCTCTCTCTCTCTCTTCCTTCTCTCCTCTCGCCTTCCCAAAACCCATATACCCAACCTCTGCTCACACCCAGCCACATATACACACGTATATCCGGCACAAGACTATATACAGGAAGGTGAACGGTTAGAGGTGTAATGGGAGAGCTAAGGTCTACGGAAGCTGATCATTACACG
Source organism: Torymus texanus (assembly GCA_036873485.1). Taxonomy (NCBI): domain Eukaryota; kingdom Metazoa; phylum Arthropoda; class Insecta; order Hymenoptera; family Torymidae; genus Torymus; species Torymus texanus. The sequence continues at coordinate 3,098 of JAYJLV010029088.1, read as the reverse complement.
GGCTTTAATGGCATTTGCCCGACCGATAGCCGGATTGTTTGCGTTATTGTCTCTCTCTCTCTCTCTCTCTCTCTCGCTCTTGTAGGTTGGCGAGCTAAGACAGCGCGACGTCTCAGCGGTGGTGGCATCGGTATTGTGGATGGTGCGGATTATGCAGTGTAGTCGTGGCTGCACCGAAGGGGAAGCTACCACAACGTCCCGTGGAGTTGGATAGTATAGTAGCAGGCGCAGTCGATCACGGAATTATGCCATGCGTATGCGTAGGGTACACTACTATGTATATACCTATAGGTATGTATGTGTATACACTGTATCGTCTCTTGGTGAAGATTACGGCAAGTGCACGCTCTCTGATGGCTGCGAGTGGCTGTCCGGTTTGTGTGTATGTGTGTATAATACGCGTGTTTGTCAATTATGGGATTGTCGAGAGGCAATGGATGAGTTTAAGGAGACGTTGAGGTGAAGAGAGAGTAGAGGTCAATAAGCAAATCGTATATAATGACTTGTGTTGTTGGCTTTGAATAATAAATATCTGGTTAAATTTAACGTTCCAAAAAAACTATAAGTTATGGATATTTTTAGGTTTGTTTTGAAAAAACCTTGGAAAAAGCCCCTTCTTCAAAACGTAACCGTTTAATCTTGGAAAGTTTTAAATATCAGTTCAACAAGGGTAAAAAACTAAAGAGCTAAAAGCTTTCATTTGCTTTTTCCAGATTTCAAAAATATTGATTCTTTCTAAAGTTCTGAAACTTTAAAATTAGACAATAAAAATTCACCGTTAAACCTTTTAAATTCACTGTTCGATTTCATGCATATTTGGTTTATTTTCATTGTTTATATTTAAAGATTCATAACTTTGGAAGGAATCAATATTTTTGAATTCTGAAACAAGCAAAACTCGTTTTTTCTAGTTTTATTTTCCGTTTTTTGAACTAATATTTAAGACTTTCCAAGATTAAACGGTTACGGTTTCATGAAGAGGCGTTTTCCAATTTTTTTTTCAAAATAAACCTAAAAATATTCATAACTTGAGTTTTTTGGATCGTTAGGGTCTAATATTATAGCTTTCTTCTTATTTTTACATCCAAAAACATCTGAAAATTTCAGCCGATCCGTGATTTGTAACTCTGATACTCTCCTGATTTTGAACTCTTATATATATATATATATATATATATATATATATGTCTTATACAGTTTTAATGAATGAATGACTACTCGTACAAATTGATACCTTGATAATTTACTTATAATTAGAAAATTCAATGTGATCTTACATCCCGCTGAGTTTATTGCTATAATAAAATTCTGCGCTACTTTTGAGGGTAATATCAAATTACTATAAATTAATAACTACTACTTACCGTAAAGCGACTATGTAATCCACTTTGCTGTAAATATATATATATATATATATAACATAGCTACTTAAACTAACTCTATAATATTTTGATACGTATATCCTTGTTAATTAATAACCATTTCAAACCTATTAATAAATATCACTCAACCTCGTTCTCGGACCAATAAAAACTCCAACCAAATTAACTTATTCATCAATTTTTCATCGACCTCTCGCAAACCGACTATAAAACCTATACTATACTCAGATTAACCTGTAAAATCACAACGATGCGCAACCTCCGAGTATCATGATACACTGTATATGTTATATATACCGTTGCTACTATATATAGGGTCTCCTTGCACGCTTGCACGCGTAATTTTGATCGAGTTGACGCAAGCCCGTCTCTCCGCGTGTGTGTGCATATACACGCGACGTTGCAGTATATAACAGCGCTTCCGCGTTATTATGTAGTTGGGCGGGAAATAGACGTCGCGCGGTTCGCTGCGTCACTTTACCGGAGACGCACACTTTGCGTTTTCACCGTATATGCAAGGTATGTATTCAGTGTAATATAAGATTTGCTATAGGATATGCGCATTTGTGTTACGCGAGAAAATATAAAGGTAGTTTTTGAGATTTAGTATAGTGGATAAGGTTTGTTGTCGTGTGCAATGATTTCACACTTAATTACACAAGCAATAGTCCTTAGTCATCAAAATAATCAATTACATTCCTTACTAGGAACCAAAGTTAACAATCCAAAGAAAATCCAGACAAAGAAAATATAATCCTTTCCATCCAGAGTAATTATATATTTTAATAGCTATAAAATAATAGAACCAGAATTTTTCACTGACGAAAAATCTTCAAAACCCTACTGGAGTAATATAGACGAACCAATTATCTCGCAGACGGAGGCCTTGCACCAATACCCGCAATGTCTACACATATCAACATCAATTAGCCAAAACAGAAAATGCAATTGAAGCAGCCGGAAAGATAAACGAAAATGAAGCAATCCTCCTTTAATTCCCGACGTACTTCAGCCAGGAAACGTCCTTAATTCATCTTATTTTTCGAAATTATAAGAAGTATTTCAAGTTCTAATAAAAAAAAAACAGTGATTTTCATAGACTCCCAGTAGTTTTTGAGATTTAGTATAGTGGATAAGGTTTGTTGTCGTGTGTAATGATTTATTGGAAAGTGAGTTTTGGATTCCGAATATGGGGACGGTTCGAATCTAACAATCGAGATTAAAAGGTCGAAGGTGACTTGACTTTGACTTACGTTTCTAACGCTGGATATAGGAAGGCTTTAAAACAGCTATAAATTCCGGATAATTTATTACATAAAAATATTTCTTTCACTTAGAGGGCAGTTACGTTTTTATAGTTCCGAATAAATCAGAATCACGGTTCGAGATTGAAATCTCAGGGCCTATAAATCAGGCTTCCGAAGTTATTGGATCCGATTTTTCCGTTTTCGAAAAAATCTAAAAAGTCATTTCCATCCTATATATATATATATATATATATATATATAAATCAATCTTCGATCTTCCTTTATGTGTTTATTTTCTTTACAAACATGTTTATACATAAGGTAGAAGTTAAAATGTACTATACGACCAAACACGAAATTTCGTGTGCTAAACAAGCAGATATATAAATATTAATTTTATCAAATTTTATAACGTCGACAAATATCCCATTTCCCCTAGCGACTTAACTTTTGCATGAAGGCAGGAAGC
>JAYJLV010029078.1:0-31045 GCA_036873485.1 Torymus texanus | reverse complement strand
ATAAATAAAAAAAACGAGAGAAAGAGAGAGAGAGAGAGAGAGTGAGAGAGAGAGAGAGAGGGGAAGACGGAGAGCGAGCGCTACACGCGCTCCTGACGCGTAAGCGAATCAGCGAGTGGACGAACGAGAAGTACTATTACGGCGGTTATCGACGCGGCTGCCGAGCTATACGCGTAACCTCGTGCACAAGTGCACGTCGTGGCATAGTGAAAGCTGTGTGGAGGGCAAAATATGCGAAAAAGATGAAAAGCGCAAGAAATCGTTAGTCGGCGGCACTCGATGAATTGCGTGTTGGCGAGAAGCTGGAAAGCTCTGCAGAGCTTAAAGGGGGACGCCGCCTGTGCGCTCATTTTCAGACGATACTCGCTTCAGGCGGTTATATGTACATATATACATATATACATATATATACAGCTACGCCGCATGTGCGCACATCGTTATAGAAAATTTCCGCCTCCTGCGCGCTATAGCGCTTTGCCGGTTCGTTTCCCCTTTCGAGAGCGCGTGAAACAGCCGCGATGCGGGAAGGGGAAGAACGAAAGCGAGCGTTCCCGTCGATTAAAAGCGACGTTGAGCATTTTTCGCGGAATAGAGTACATACATATATACGCCCCTCTCGTTTAGCCGGAATATCGCGTTGCTTTGTTGCCGTGGAGGAAAAAACAACGCGCTGTGGAGGCATCTCGAGCGGCTCTTTTATCTTCTCTTCTTCTTTTTTTTTTCGTTGCGAAAACGAATGGATTTTCGAAGGGCGGCCGTGCGTGGCTTGCGCGTAGGAAGGGAGAGAGCTTAACGGCGTGTCAAGTTCGCCGCTTCTCGAAGATGAGATACGTGATTCACGCGAGAAGGGATCCGCTTCTTTAGGGCGACTCGAGAACTTGAATTGAAATTCGATCTTCCAGCGGAGCTCTTCTCTCGCAGCGCCAGCGCCCCAATGAAATACGATTTTGCGGCATTTCGGAATTCTTCCCGAATCGATTTAGCTCAACGGTCACGTGCAATATTTCAAATTAATAGCAAATATCCCGGTGGAATTATGAAAATGCGTCGGAGCTACTCTCAGCCGAGGAAATACATCAGCGGGCAATGTATCGTGACAAACTGATTCGGCGAGGGTGGGCTGAGAATATTTCGAGGAGGACGGACGGGGAAAGGAGCCGCGGCCGATACTCACGAGTCCTCGGGCGCTTTCCCTTGGCGTAGAGCCTGTGGTGCTTCGTCCGATATCTGCGGTGGTGCTCGATCGAGTTGCCCGTCACGTTCCTCCAGACGACGACGCCGGAGTTGCGCGTCCCCGCGGCGCCTGCGGACGTGCCGTTGTTCACGATCTTCCTCTGGATGTCCTCGAAGATGTGGGCCTTCTGCGCCTCGGCACTCGCCCGGCTCGCCTGGTAGTACGCCGGCCAGGACTGGACGGCTAGCTGGGCCGGCTGCCTGACGTCTGCTGGACGTGGGGGCATCGTCGGCTGCGAGCTCGTCGTCGCCGCGGATGTGGTCGTCTGGGACGACGCGGGCCTGCGTTGGATGTTGGCGTACGAAGAGGCGATGCTGTCGATTATCGCGGCCTTGTTGTCGCGGGTCTGGCCCGGCTGCAGTTGTTGCTGCTGTTGCTGTTGTTGCTGCTGATCGCGGCCGCTATTAGGCGTCCAGTACCTGTTGGTGTATTTTCTTTTTCAGATTAAATCAGTTTTTTTATTGTTCTGCAAAGCGCATAGGGAAAATACGTACAATTATTTTATTTCAACGCTATGGACAAAGTAAATCGTGTCATTTCATTTCCGATGCAATCAAACTTTTATAAAGCAAATTAAATCCTTGATATTGCATGAGAACGAATTGATAAATAATCTTAAATATTCATATACAAATAATTTATAATCACCCGTCCAAAAAAATCATAACCAATATATTATGGGCAAGACATGGGCCATACTTTTCATATATGCGCAATATAAGAATGTATATGGACGATGTATCGCTACGGCGCCGGAGCCAAACTTCGGCCATACTATTTCTCATATAATGCGCCTATATCACTCCCATATTTTATTTTCTTGAAGTATGGAATAAATATATAAGAAATATGTTGGACATATCATGGCCAAATATGGTCGAAGTTTGGCTCCGGCGCCGTGGCGATATATGGCCCACATTCACCCATATATAGGCAATAAAAATTTTTTTACGCGGGCAATATCAAGAACTATAATCATTTAATAATCAAAAGGATACAATCAAGTTTTATTTTTAGTATTATACTCTTAAATTCATGTAATTATAATGAGATTTAACTCATAATGAATTTACTATGTAAACTGATTATTGATAAAATTAAAATGAGATATTGAAAAAGAAAATTTCCTACTAAATACTTTATAATAATGTTTAATTTAGAAAATTAATATATATTTTAAGTATTCGAAAATCAAATAAATAATAATTTTCTATTCAAATAAATAAATATAGCCCGTGAACGTTATTAGCGTTCAATATAGTGACGTTTATGTGGCGTTAGCATAACAATGAGGGCATTATAATTCATGCACTATTTGCTTGATCGATATGAAATTGTTAGAGTTTCCGCAGACTCGTTAGCGCTACCATGTTCTTTTTATAATCTGAGGTACGTTATTATTAACGCTATTTGGGAATACGCAATAGGTCACTCGGTAAAATCGAAGTGAAATTCTTGTTTGGAATACTACATTAACTACGTTTATGCAAATTACTTCTAGTGAAGAAAATTCCTCCAATTCATAGAGAATAATTTCTGGCCATTATTTGTCGATAATATATTAAAACCGACAAATGTATAGTAAAAAATTTCCGAAAATCGATTAAAACACACTAAAATCATGACAGAAAAAAAATTCTTTTTTTCCATTTCCATAATTAAATTGGTTACTACGTAGTTTAAAAACAACTAGTCACTGCAATATTAAAGATGATTAAATTGTTATATGGGATATTAGTCATTTTTAAGACATGGAAAAAGCAGTCGATGTAAAATAGTAAGAAATAGAATAGAACAATGTGTTATTTAAAGTATTCTCATCAGACGATAGAATCAGCGATGAAAAACTGCTGCAGTGAAATCAAACTCGGAAGTACCGCGTAAGAGTTAATACATATGTTCTGGAGACGTTTAACTTTTATTGACTTATGTTTGAAAATTGATAGTGAAGTGTACAAATTCCATACTAATGAATTTCTGCAACCGCATATGGCGCATTCAGCGTGAAAAACAGAGTCAAAACACTGACTTGTAAATATTGTAAATACACACACACACACATATATATATATACATATAGTGTGTGTATGTACAGTTACACGCGAAGCCCTTGAGGACATATTTATCAAACGCTGTGCCGGAATTTTCAATTCCGTCAGAACGATCCGATCTACGTTTGCTGTCTCAGGGCCGCGCACCCTGTTCCCGTCTGTTTTACGGAGCTTTCTTTGCATGTAACGTCTATCGCACTTTCGCGCTCTATATACGCGTCCAAGCTCCGTGATCCATATATATATATATATATACACGTATACGATTCGGCGACTCACACGCCCTTCCGCTGCGATGCTTTCGGTCGGAAATTGATTCGCATTTTTCCTATCGCTCGTAAAACTCACGAATATATTCCAACAGAAGATTTGAGTTTTCACTAAATTTACAGGACATTGCAGTGTTTGACTGCAAGGACAATAGTATATAATATCGATTTATTCTACGTTTTGTGTTATTGGCCTTTTGATTCATCAATTTATTACTTCAATATCTAAATAAAAATGATCATATTATATTAGAATACTGTTTGATAATAATCACTACACCACTATGTGGTATTTTTGAATTTACGTAGAACGAGAAATTTCGATGCAATGGTGTAAATAAATAGGTCGTATCAGATTAGATGAAGTGAATAGCTATTCAAATAGGCGTGATGACTTTGTTGTGATATGCGCTGAAATAGAGGCCTGCAATTTCATGTCATTTACAGAAGTTTGAGGTCAGCTGCAATCCAGTTTCATTCGATTGTGTAAAGCTCCATTCAATAGAGACATTTATACTTGTAGGATAGTTATAGTAAAAAATATCTCTTTTGTTATTAATATTAGTTTCGAATCTTCTTTTAACAAGTTGTATAACTTGGAGAAGGGAATATTTTTAATTTACTACCTTCAGATATCATCAGCTCGGGGAAGCGTCGATTTATTTTTCAATGATTAAAAATATATTAATTCAACCTTAGAATAAAAAATAGGTTACGAAAATAACTTTTCACATTACGATTTGGTCGTGATAAAATTCTAATATAACTTTGTAAAGTTTTTAATTAAAATATCAGACGGGAAATCAAATAAGATGATATTTTGCACCTAGTTGTTGGCACCGCTATATGGAGGAGAATCTTTTGGTGGATCCGTTTGACGATGACTGACTTTGGGTAATTTTCCTCTACAACATTGTTCGTTCCCTATTATATACAATTATTTAAATATGAATAAAAAATTCTAATTTACGAATTTTTATTCCCACATATTTTATGTAACTGAATAAATACTAAAAATTTTATATTGTGAAAATTTATTATATTCTAACAACCATTTGATGTAAATAAAAGATGAATACATTTTTCTGAATGACATTGAAAATATTAGATTGAAACTTCGATGTATATATTTACAAAACTATTTGTACATATGTATCATTTAAAACTCGTATGTATTTTGAGTATAATTTATTACTTTGTTAGAAATCTTATCAATGAATGTGAATGTACATATAAAAGATGATTGTGCATATAGAAAAAGGGTTCTTCATCTGATTGATAAAAATATTTTTGCAGCAGCTCGAAAAGGAAAATCGAGTATTCGATGAGCGAGGAGACGAAGGCAGAAGCTATACATGTACGTCCAGGGGAGCTCGTGGAAAATGCAAGCAATCACGGGATATACTTGTAAACCGCGACAATTTATGCATAGCTTTTCCACTCGCCCGAGCCATAATGCATTCGCTGGTGTTTTGGTCGCGCGTAGCGCTATGCGGTTGGTCGACTGGTCGTTTCGCTTGCAGCCTCACCCCCCCGCCTTCTATGATGTCAAAAGAATATATATCGAAATCAGAATGAAATCGCGAAAAATAAAACATGAAACGGCATTGAATTCAAAAACTATGCTCTTATTGATACATTTTTCATATATCGTGACAACGCCATTTCGAATGGAAGTGCTTTTTCAAAATTTCTATTCGTACGAACCTTTTATTTACTTTAAAGCGAACAGTAGATAAGCCAGAGTTTAAATTACCGTGAATTGCAGTATTCTTTCAGGTCTATTTTTAATTTGTAAGAAAAGTGGAATCAAAATTATAATATTTTGTTTGTTTTTTTAATATACGTGGTTTGAAATTTTACTTGTTTTTATATATTGTAACATGCGGCCGAAATAAAGAATAAGACGTGAAAAAATATGCGACGATCGGGACTCGAACACACGGACCCATGATCCAAAGACCGGTGCTCTACTAACCGAGCTAACGTCGCGATGCGTTTTAGAAGCGCACACTCTTACAATGCTGAATCTGCACTCTCGCCTTTCACGTATACGGGATACGCGGCGGAGGCTCGACCGTGACAACATATATCCTGTTATAAAATTCTGCCATCTTCGTAAGTATTGTTTCAGTTAAAATTAATAAAGAAATTTAGTGTTGGGATGGAGAATGTACATCTGGACATGAAAGTGAAACGACTTAGTATCTGATCCGCCCACGATAAGCAGCTGTTCGTCTTACAGCGGGAATTCCGGGTGGAATGACTATACGCCGCAACGACGAGAAAATCATCGCGCGACGACGCTAGAAATGCCGCCGGTCGCGCCTTATCGGCGGCGTAAATTGCGCAATTAGACGAGAAGCGTGCGGAAAAAGTCGAGCAATTAAGCCTTGCCGCGCACAGCAAAAAGTTGAGTGAAATAGTTTCGGTAGGCAGGCGCTCGCTCGTCTGTATATGTCTGTGTCCGTATTGAAAAAGAAAGAGGGCCAATTTCATCTCAATTGCACTATTAAAAACTTGTTTAATCCGAGCTAAATGAATTATTGATCAGCCACGCATACGAGGACAATCTAATTTTTGGTAAATTGCCACCTTGGGATGGTCGTATCAATGGCGACTTAAAAGCGAAATTCTAGCCATCAGCCGTTCGGCCGTCGCTCGGCCATCAAAGGCAAATCACAGGTAAGCAAACAGGGCATTCAAACAGCGCGAGCATTACATTTCGGTACTCTGATGATCCCCGAAGTGCAAGTACATCGAGCGCCGGTCTTAATCAATTCTCTCCGCAGCGCGGCTGATCTGAGCAGCCGCTATACACACGGGCACAGCGGCGTGCGCGCGTGCAGGTCACACGCTGCTCGCAGAATACAGCTGCAGACGTATACAGTATACTATACCGGCCGAGAGCGCGCGCGCGTGCAGCAAGAACAGGCGGCTCCCGGGGCGCGTCCATTTGCTTGCCAATAGGCCATACGCGTCGAGTGAATACTCTTGCTCGGGCTATTATCGCGATGCTGGCTTTATGCGGCCGGCTGGGACACAGGCGGCTGGAGTCGCCTTCTTCGGCAGCAGTGCCGGAAATGAGCCGTTCCTCGAGTGCAGGGGGGGATAGCCGAGGCGGACGATAGGGAGCTTATCGTCTCTTTACACTCGGCGCCGGCGTTGTGTGTGGGGGTGGAGAAAGGGATGAGAGCCGCGCTCGACCTGGATTCTGGAGCAGGACCGGAGCGTGCCGGCGAAACAGGCGTTAAGAAGTGCGATGTCGTGTAGCTCTCGGAAAAATTGTCTTCCGCGCCGATATAGAGCCGGCCGAGGCTCTCCGCGAGATTCAATCGGATGGACTCTCGCTCTCTCCTCTCGATAAGTCGATAAGTCCAAAGCACGCGGCTGTTTCGCGGGAAATATGGCGCACTCTGTTCCTTTCAAGCCGTTAATGCCCCGAGATTTTTCACGGCTCTTGTCGACAAAAGCTCTGATATGCTCTACGGTATTGTAAAGCAATTACAATCGATAATTATTCGCTTCGTTTACTTGTAATATCATACAAATCACCTTTCAGTTTTTCTAACTCTGCAATGCTGCCTCTCTCTCGTTCATGGATATTTTTTATATTTAATACTCCTCAACGATCCCATTATATGGACATTTTATATGGATGAAGTTTCTATGAATTTTTCTTTTGTAACCTTTTCAACGGTTATCTTTTTCAGACTACAAAATATTGTACATTTCATTTTACATGACTAACGTTAATGCTGCACTTCAAATAATAGGACTTATGTACAGAAAGGTAGAAAATTGTACAATATATAAAATATTTTGTCTACTTTGTAAAGTACAACAATGACGTTTTATTTGAGCGTGTAATTTTTATTAAACTAGAAGTTTGAAGAGCGCGCGTTGCGCGCCATAACCTGGACGACGTTTCGACTTCCTGACTTAGACGTATGCGCACTACATGAGCCAATCACATAACGTTTATCTTGGCTTCACAACACCCGTTCATGACTTTTTTATATAGGGATATAAAAATTAATTTTTTGTTTGTCGTTCGATATATCCTTTCAAAACAAAACTCATTTTTCCTAGTAATTTTAGTGAGCAGAAACGCTATAAAATGCATTTTCATCCAAAACAAATTAAATGGGCATTTATTTGGAAAGTGTAATATTGTGGTGGTACGAGCCCAATTATATTGTACCTGGAAAATCCTTTTGAAAAATAGCAATGAAATTTCAGTAGTATTCGCCGCTTCATCGCTTCATTTGTAAGGATTCCCGCGCGGCAGCGACAAACGCCAAGCGAGCGGGAGAGATCCCTTGGTGCGACAAAAATGAGGTCGGCTAAATGGGACGTATAAGCTCTATTCGACCAAAAAAGGCTGTAGTTCCCTTAAGAAAGGTGCTATAAAAATGAAGATAAAAAGCTCGAAGCGTGAAATGGAAAAAGGATAATAATCCATTAGCTCGTATCCGCGGTCGACAAATTTTACGAATAAGGCACCAATTCTGGGAGCTTTCTGTTCTATCTGCATAATCAAGTCGACTTTTTTTACGGATTTTCGTAGATGATCGAATTAAAAAACGAATACAAATAATGTAAAGATCTTATTTTTGAACATTATGTTCTAAGCATTGAGAAAACTTTCTCTATACGGAGAAAAGAAGTTCAGTAAAAATTACAAGACTGACTAGTAAAGCCGTCACAGACTGTATAAACCCAAAGAATTACAAGACTTTCTAGTAAAATTTACTAGAGTTATAGGAAAAATTAATATACTGTTTTGTAAAATTTATTAGAAAGTCTTGTAATATCTTGGGTTTGTACAATCAGTTTTCTAATTTTTACTAAACTTTTTTTTCTCCGTGTAGACGGCCAATCACAATTTGACAAGGAAAACATATATTTTTTATTAATTACCGAATAAAGTGTAATTACAATAATACCAAACATTAGTTTTGTATAATACTGAATTTTATATATTATAATGGATGTTTTATCTCGTTGAGTTCTATTTACAGATAAGGCAAAGATGATGCGTGACATAATGGTGACCAAATCATTTATGTTCATTTTTCGCTTTCAATTTTGCCTCTTTACTCGTACAGTTCGACTACTGCAGTCACATTCCGTTAATGAATTTTTTCCATTACAGCAGATTAATCTCTTTTCATGGCCAGCCGGACAACGACGCGTGCGCGTCCCTTTACATTTGTAAAGCGAGGGAGCCTGGAGGAGTTTTATTTTGGTTCTGTACCTGTTACCGGCGGGGGAAGACATGATATTGCCAAACTAATACCGTTGAGTACTTTTTATCGAAGGATACAAACGGGATATATGTGATCATACAGAAAAAAGACCTTTGAAGCCCATACAAATCGATCCGAGTGTGCAAATTTGCTTGGATATCTTATGTAATTACGTTTCCGACGCTGTAACAGTAAATTTTTAATCCTTTTAATGATTGCAACTTCTGGTAACGGTTATTACTTTTGTAAAATATCTTTAGTATCATGCCGTTGTTAAGTAGTCAGTATTATATTTTTCTTCACAAATAGCCGTTCAATGGAATTTTGTTAATCAAAATGGTGAACTGCATACCGCGGATAACGGAAGCGAAGGCTGATTTAATTAATTTTAATAAAATCTTTTCATTAGAACAAGTTTATATTTTCTATATAGTATCATGAATTAAAAAGGATTCTCAGAATTCAATGTTACAAAGCATAACTTAGAAGTGGGTAATTAATTTGTACAACTGCGTATCCCTCCTTGCAAATATTATCAGTTATGCGGGAGCGGCGTCATATTCCCAAAGCATAAAGATATATCTCTTCTATTGAATAAAAGCATCTTTATGAAGTATTTCGATTTTCATGCGTGGAATATAAAGGAACGTAGCTTTAAATAAAAAAAAGAAGAGCGTAAATTTTCAAACATGTGAAAATTCTCGTTGAATATATAAAATCGTTACATCAAGTCCGATGCAACCATTACAGCAGTATATTACTTAGAGCTGAAAATAGATAAGAAGCTAGCACAAATGCAGAATGTGAAAATGTGAGGCGTCGGAAAAACGAAAAGGTGAAGAGGCAAAAGGGGCGAGGAAGATCTGTCAGGCGCATTTCGCCAATAAAGCAGTTGGACATTCTTATTAACTTGCCCCGGCGTGGATCTTCTCTGCGAACGGAGCCTTATCGAGTTCCGAGATCCCCGGAGGTAGGAGAGGATGGCAGAAAGAGAGGGAACAACAGGGATGAGAGAGGAGGAGATGTAAAAAGAGGAGGGGGAGGGAGGGCAAGAGGATTACCTGTATCTCTGGGTATCCATCTCTCGGCGCTCCTCGGCTATGGCCTCGTTCAGGTCTCGGTTCGGATCGATTCCTCGGGGGGTTGGCAGCGGGTAGCCACCGGCGCTGCTCCCGCCGCTGTTCGACGCTAGATTCTCGCTGCTGATGAATTCCATTTCCACGTCGTCCTCGTGGTACGTCTCCGTCAGGGTATACTCCCGTAACTAGAAAAAGACCAGACACACTCATTTTATTTCTCGATCTCTCCTTCCTGATGCCGCTTCTTCTCCCCCTTCACAGTGCAAACCCAGACTTCCCATATAAACGATGTGTATTGTAATTCTTATGATTCTTCGTTTTTCAAATTTTCGTCTCTCAAAGGGGGAAGCAAAGTAAAGAAGCGCTTTGAAACGGTGAGAAAATTTTTCGTCTCAAAATTATTTTTAAGGCAATTCATATAATATAAAGCAGCTTTGTATGGTTAGAGAAAATTTGTTTACTCGCGTACATGCACATGTGTGAACAGCAGATATTTTAGATCTTTTTATGTATATAAGCATTTCTAAAGCTTTTTTATCAAACTATAATAAGGGGAGCACTCAACTCATCCTTAAGGTGTATAGAAGTTGCGTCTTTATATCTTTGAAATCATATTGTTACATTATCACAATAGTAAGATCTTTTAACAATTGAAAAATATTCATAAAATATATCAAGTTTTCACCATGGGAAAGAAATGTTATATGAAAAATGAAAAATATTAAGAACTGTACCATTCTTTAAAAGGTAAAATGTCAGTTTGATTTTTCTTGGACGTTTTTAGTTTTACATCAATAATCAATTTCATAAAATAATAAATTAAGTTTCACAAAGCATATCTAATATGAATCCTTATTCTTATTACTGTCGGGATACGTGCGGTTATTTAAAAGTAAAACTTTACTCAAGATCATATTTCTGTCGCTTACTGAAGCTAAATATATACTGATATGAATATATTTATATTTATATACAAAATTAGAAAAGTTTTATATATATATATATATATATATATATATATATTGAATACAAAATTCACTTGAATTTATTAAAAATAACAAGACTTTTAAATACAATCGACTGGATATTACTTTTAATTTTAATGTGATATTGATTGATATCAATATAAATTGATATTGGGAGAATGGTGAGTTGAAAGTTAAACACACAAGGAGAAGCAGAGTGCACGTCCTTTCCCAAAGGCATTGTAACGGAGCTTTAAGAGTCGATTTTTGGTATTAAAACACGAAGCTCAGTGTTCCTTATTTTACCTCATAATCTAATCGCAAATATGCTTTATTTCATTAAAAATTGATATCAATTTTATTGACTGAGAATTTTGTTGAATAAGAAATAAAGAAAATAAAAGTTCACAAGAGAATCTAATATTTAATTTTTGTTTCATTGAAAATTATTATAAAAATTTATTAATGTATAATTGGATATATATCTCTGTGGCTTTCCGGAATAACCGAATAAGTCTTTTGAATTTTTTTGAAAATCGAGATAACCCCGGATTTTGTATCTTCAAATAGGCCATTTTTTATTTAGCACTTATTCAGTAGTAGCAAAAATATTGACGTAAAGCTACAATTCGCCTAAAACGTAACCAGATAAGTCCATTTTTTAAATTTTCTGTCCGAAATAACTAGATAAATCCATCATTTTTTTTTCGTTTATTGTAGTTATCATTTATTTTATCTATGCAAATTTAATGTCAATATGATGACTGATATCTGTCTGTGATGATTGCTAATTTTGTAATTTTTTGACCCGTTTCATAATTAAATTAAAGAATACGCTCTAAAAAACGCGAACCGCACTATCAGATAAGTCCACAGTTCCGGGAATAACCAGATAAGTCCATACTTTTTAGAGTTCTTACTCGTTTTGAACGCATCAGAAAATGTATAAGGTGTTCAAAACAGCGTGTAAATATATGTTTTGAATGTGTCAATGGGCTATATTTCGTTTCTCCCAATCTTACATATAAGTTTGAACATTAAAACCCGTTTTTCTCGGAAACTCGAAAAGTGAACTTATTCGGTTATTCCGGGAAGCCACAGATATATAAAAATGCTTATTTACAGTTTATAAACATCACGTTGTCTATTTACGTTCAACGGGTTAAACAGGCCTCACATTCATTACACATTTTACGCAGTAGCTGATATTTTCTTTTTTATTTTTATCTTACACAGTGAGTAGCAATATTTAGGCACAAAAAATATACAAACAGTAGATGCAGTTAGCTCGTGGTCAAAAGAAAGTCCGTCTGTCATTTATTTGCTCCGATAAGGAAATAATAACACTAAGTTTGCTTGTTTCAGTCTCGTGCGCAAAAGGTCAGATAAAAATAGAAGTTGAAAGACAAAGGTGGAAGTATATAGAAGGTGAAAAGGAGGAAATGAGAGAGAGAGAAAAAATGAGAGCGCTGTGCGCGCGTCTTACACGGGATAATTTGTAGGTAGTTTGTCGCAGTTTCGCTCGCGCGTCGTTTGCCCGTCGTCTCGGGACTTTTCCTGCCCCGTATATACACGCGCCTGTAGGTGTGTCGTGTCTTTCTGCTTGGACTCATATAGTGCGAGGGGTGCGGGGGGAGAGTAAGAAAAATTGAAACGAATTCGTGATTCTGTCGACGCTGCTAATCCAATTCCCCAGACGAGCGAGGGGTCGACTCGATCTTTCGCGCGTCTACCTTTTTGCCACCCTTAAGCGAATCGTGTGTCTCCAAAATGGCTGGCTTTCATTCTCCGTGACCCCTTGGTTTTGCGCCCACCGCTCTTTGTGTATATCATTATGTCGCCTCCTCGCCCTCCCCCCCCCCTTCCCCATCCTGTGCGTTTTCTTTATCTCTTCCTCTAGCTCGCCTCACTTTTTCCTCCCTGACTCGCCTTTGTCTTTTTGCCTTTTATTTTCCTCCCTTTGCTCCCTCACGTTTGTCGCTTTTACCTTTGTGTTGCACCCGCACTATCTAAATTGTCCTGGCTTATCATTGCCCGCGTTTTGCGGTATTCTTTTTTCAATCTAGTATAGTATGTTTGTTGCACACTGTTGGCAAATAATTGTTATCTTGTTTTCTGAGCTTGAAAAATACAGAAAGCAACTGAAATAGTACAAAGGACATTTTGATAAAATAACATTATTGCAATTTCCATGAAAAAAATAAATGAACTGCATAGGGAAGCTATAAACATTATTGTTCACCAAACAAATGTCTTTAGTAATAAAGGATTTTAAATGTTCAAACTTTCGAAAGTAGATATTGCGGCGCAGCGTTGTTTCGTGCGGGGTATTACCGAAATAATTGAGATTTATTGTACATACAAGTTTGAAACTGCCGCACCTAAACGGCTAGCATGTACTTTGCGCGCTAAGCTGAATTTCGAACACTTGTTGCGTATAAATTTAAAATTCGTTTTAAATATGCAACCCCATTAGTTCTGCAAATGTAACAAAAAGCCTGTATACGCTTAGCGCATTTTTTTCACTAATTTGAGTGCATATTATTTTTTTTTTTATACAATGCCGCTTCTCAATGTGCTTTTCTTTCATACGCAGTCTCGATCCCACGCCTATTTATCTTCGTCCCTTCGTTTCACGCGCACACTCTTAGTGCGCTCGGCTTGCCTTCTCCTTCTGCCCTTCCCTGCATGCGTTAATCTTAGTATGTTCATTCTGCGATTCCCCTTCTTTCTACTTCGCTCCCGTTGGCTCGGAAAGCAGAAGAGAGTGTGCCGGATGATTACGGAGCGGTCTGTCTCTACTTCTTTAACCGAGCGAACGATTAGTCACCGCAACTACGACTACGACTACTACTACTACTACTACACTGCGCAACGACTTTCTTTTTCTCTCTCTCTCTGCCTCTGTCCTTTCTTTTCTTTTTTTTCTTTCTCGACTAGCGCCCTGCCGAATTAAAGGCAATGAGACTTTACGCTCGTTTGAGCTACTCCCATCTCTCTCCCTTTACTGCGCAGCGTGTAGTTTTCTCATTTCGAGGCGAAGAAAGCGCGCAAACAAGTTATGCAGCCTGCGTACACTTTTTTTTTTAAATTCCTTTTTAGGGAAACCAATAAACGAGGAATGGTATCGATTTTCGCTAGCCGGCGCCATCGTTAATTCAGGTTTGTAAAAAAGTGGGGGAAGTAGTTCGATGGAAATCGATAGAACACGAGCGGAGAAAAACAATTTGTACAGTAGAATTTCATTACTTTGAACTATCGCTATTACTATACTCAAGAGCTTGATACGGTTATTTTCAGGGACGTGTTTTTGCCATATTGTTTGCTATGCAATCAACAAAAAAAGTAATATCGAGCCATATTTATGGTAGAAGCTCTACTTTGTTGATACAATAGATATTGAAATGTATATAGGTATCAATGCACACAAAGCCACGCGACTTACCAAAATAGGTGGCTTTACGGCGTTATCTGTTGGCTTCTACGTCATTATAATTAAATGTAACATGTGTAGGACACGTAACATTGCGTATGTGGAAATCTGTTATTAGTGCGATACAACGATTCTAATTTTGTTAAATATTTCCTAAAAATCTGTGACCACTAAAAAATTTACGTTTCAAGAGCAATGAGCTTTTTTATAAATTTTTTAATCACTATAATAGACTTGTAACGATTTGTGAGTTTTTAATCGTATTGAAATCAAGCCAAGGGGTCATAAAGTTTAATTGATAGATCCTTCGCGTCAGCGTCGAAGTGCGCTCTCCAATTAATGTAATATTCGATCGATTTTTCGAGACAACGATAATAGATATATGCAATGCTCTAGGGTATCTGTACAACCGAGTATTTCCTAACAAATGAGAATTGTAGTAATTTCATGCTTGAATAACACGATTGGGTTATGTGGTAATTGTGTCATTAACGAAAGAATTTTTACATATATTTTTATACGGTGTGTCTCTGTACTTTCCTAGTTGTATATAAACTGATTTTTTGTAATTTAGTTAATGGAAAGTGATTGAAAATTGATATACAATATAGATTGTTAGATATACGAGCATGATGTTTTGATAATGGAATTAGCAATTAATATTTTTGTGTTTGCTATACGTAAGTTAAACTTTTTTTCATATTTCGAGCGCTTTTTTTTCAATATTTATATTATAGTCTATAATACTCATGTTTATATTATATTCTATAATATAATGTAAACTTTTATTTATACCCTGTGGGTCTTCTGTTATCTTTAGGAAATTTGCTGTTCATTTTTTACTACAATCTTACTGCAAGCACTAACAAGGAGTGATTCCAGTTTCTGAGAAACTGATTTTGCTAAGCTTTTGAGAAACATTTTCTGGTATCTAAAAATGGATTTAGATACCAGAAAATGTTTCCCAAAATAAGGAAGATAAACCCTTGGTTTAATTCTATAAGCCCTTTTCTCAACGGTACGAATTATTATATTTTAAACAAGCCATTTTCAAACGAAAATTGCTATAATTTTATGTAAAATAGAAAATAAGACTTTTAACTTATCATTCTTCGCATATCAAAACGTTAATTTGGTTCAAAATTATGAATTATCAGTAGTGCCGATGAAAAGATATTGCTTTATATAATGGCAATGACTTGATAATAGTGCTTTCATTTTTATTTATCATTCATACTTCTTATTATTTATACAACATATTAATAGGACTGTATTTAAACTTTATAATTTCTGCAAAAAGTATAAACGAAATATAGCTATATTATTTCATTCATTTAAAAAATAAACCATACGCACTCCGTATTTTGCGAAACCTCAAATAAATAAAATCTATTATTAGCTTGACTATTTCCAGCGCTGAACTGAGATACTATAAATAAAAGAAAAGCGCTGAGTTCTACGGGATAATAAAAAGCAAAAGAAAAATGCAATTTCCGGTTGAGCTCGACACATGTGTGTATGTGCACATGCATATATGTGTGTACACACCGCAAGCTCAGACGTAAAGATATGCGCCATTTTAATTTAGATCCCGCGTATGCGCCGTGTATACCTTCGAGGAAAAGAAAATCTCCCTTCCCGTGGCAACGCTGCGTGAGCGCACGAGGTCGATGAGCCCCGATGATCATCTTCCGCCACTTGCGTCATCGTTCTCTCTGTCTTCCTCCGATGCATGCGTCGCATATTCCAAGCATGCATCAGCTCTTCTCTCCACAAATGTGCAACTATGGAGATAGAGAGAGAGGGAGAGAGAGAGAGAGAGAGATAGAGAGGGAGAGGTGGAGAGGGGCTTTCGCAGAGAAACGCAACAGCAGCGGCAGCGGATGAAACACAGTATAACCTAGATTCGAGAAGCACAGCTTGCAGTCGCGCCGACCGACTGTGATGCGAACTGCTCCGAGAACGAGATGTGTCAACTAAGTTTTAAGTGCGTGAAACTTGTCTGCGGCGAGTGTCATTCGCGTGTCAGTCTTGTTATACATACGGGTTGCAGCATTATACCCCATGCCGCTGTTTCCTTATACAATTACAGAGAAAAGAAAAGCTGGCGAAGGTGTTCAGAGTACACGATAGTCTAAATTTATTTAAAATTTATGTTCTTTAAAATTCCTGTATTCTTTATTTAGCAACGTTAGATTATTGTATTTTTCAATACAATATACTTCTTAAAATTACCATCACTTTACTTGGAAAATAACTTACTGAAAGTTATGAAAAATTTTGGGAAATCGCCAACTTCTCGTAAAGCTACCACAGAATAAGCTACCTGTAAAATTACCATATTCTATCGAAAATTTTCCTAGATATACAAGAAAATTCGCTATAGTGTATTCTAGGTATTACTTTCTGTAAAGTATTATGGTAATATTTTGAATGTTTACTGTCTGTGGTAGCTTTAGAGTGTAATAACAGATTAAAATATAATATACTGCATATAAATATAAATATGAGCAAGTGGGAGAGTAGGCAAAATTGATATTTAATTATACGTGGATAAAAATAGAATGTAATCAAATAAAGTAAGACAAAAATAAAATTGCAAATCAAATAAACTTTAATATAAAATGAAAATAAAACTGAACTTATTGTACATGAATTAAATATAAATCATTTTATTAAAATCTTGTGACATCCAAAAGGATTCACAAATTCCACTTCAACCTTTTTAAACCTGATTTTACCCAATAGCTTAGGATGGTAAATGTTTTTATAGTGAGTAGTGAGAATTTATTATATATTGTGGAGTGACTAACAGCTCCGCCTTTGCCCATTCGGTGCAAAGTGACTAAAAGCACTCTGTAATTAGGATTGCAATGTTAGGAGAAAGATGTTCCGCTCAAATAATGGCGAGAAACTTATGTAAATTTTTATTTCGGTGGTGACAATAAAGGTACCGCTCACATGGTGGTAAAGGACTACTTAAATGTTCGTGAGTGTGAAAATTGAGTGTATAACTAACTCGAGGGAGCGCTCTCCGGGATGTATATACTCGCTCGCTTACTGCACCCCCGCGCTCTGCTGAGAGAGCGATGGGTCTCTATACGGAAAGAGTGCCAATTGGTGACAACTCAATTTTGGGTCAGCCTCTTTTCAAAATCTATACTGCTATTGCTTAATGAGGAAGAAATATGCCGAAAAGGCAGTACTATGATACTATTTTGGCTTATACATAAATATTTCAATTCAAAATAAAGTATAAATAATCGAGTATGCGTTAATATAATAAATTTTAGGAGGCTAAAAATAAACATAAATTTAAGACGATGTAATACAAAAATTGAATAATTTTAATTAACTAAAATATTTAATGATTTTATAAACAAATATGAAATTTTACTTTAGAATCCATTATTGAATAATAAATTATTTATTTACAATTATATTCTATTATACTATATGTTATATAGATGAACTAACGTTAATTGACATAGTTATGTGTTTAACTTATTTTCAATAAAATTATCTATATAAAAAGAAACGATAATGCTTTATAATAAACTAATATCCTTAG
Source organism: Torymus texanus (assembly GCA_036873485.1). Taxonomy (NCBI): domain Eukaryota; kingdom Metazoa; phylum Arthropoda; class Insecta; order Hymenoptera; family Torymidae; genus Torymus; species Torymus texanus. The sequence goes on along the minus strand of JAYJLV010029078.1, from coordinate 13,191 downwards.
CCACAATCTAATAATCAAAATAGTTATAGTTGTTTCTATCTTAAACAATATACAATGTGAGACGCGTGTTGAAAAGAAAAATGCGTTTTGAACAAGCATTGAACATGAGCTATGTAAGAGTTTCCTTAGTTTATGTAATTATGCGAGAGTTCGAACGATATCTTGGAGTTTATATTAGGGCAGCAGGTAAAAGAAATCTCTAGCCTGGAAAAAGAAGAACATTAAACATCGATACGGAAACTCAATTTTATTACTTTAAATCGAAGAGCGAGGGTAGCTTATGAGAAATTTCTTAAAGCTAAATTTTACCTTAAAATTATAAAAATATCCGCTATGTAAATTCAAAAGAGTGTGTACACACACACACACACACACACACACACACACACACACACACACACACACACACACACACATATATTAATAATAACAAGAAAGAATTGCAGAAGACACAACGCCGATAATCGATATCGAGATCGACTTAACCATTCAACGTTACAATATAACTCTTATAATGATGCCAGTTTTATGAAAATATTTGTTAATTTAAGTATTGTAAAGGGATATCGTAATTTAATAAGAAGCTTTTTTCTCTAATACTTTTTGCTTCCTCGATGAGGAAGCTTTATAACGATGAAAACATTTTTTCAGACAAAAAATGATATTTAAGGCGAAATATGTTGAAAATTTTCAATTTTGAGAAAAATTTTTTCCTAGCTGTATGTAACTGTATGTGTGATTCTATATCTCGAGAACCAAACCATCGAACTTCTACGGTCAAAGTTTATCTCGCGAAAACAACTCAGTACCATCATTGATTTAACGGTTTATAGATTTTCTTTTTTTTTCATAACCAAAAAACGACTTCGAATTTTTCGGTTTTTTGATTTTTACATATGTAGGGATCACAATTATTTACTAGTCTAAATTTGTTCTGAATGGTCTTTAAATTACTTACATTTTAATTTTTTAATTTTTAGGTTATCATTCGTATTTTATTTGTTATTGAAAAAAATGTTTTTAAAATACATAAATTAATTTCTTAGAAACTACTTGAAATTTATACCACTTATTAAACTCATTTAAAACAAAATTAGGTTGAATTTTTAAAATAACACCTTTATTTATTTTTGAGAAAAAAATTATTTAAAAAAAAATAGAGTTATCGTTGTTGCACGATAACAAAGGAGTAAAAAGTATCCAATTGACTTGAAATTTAACACGTACGTAGCATTTTTATATTTGGCCAGGAAAATCTCACTGTTACGATCGAAGATATTGAAGGTTAAATATTTTTCTATCAAATTTTTTAATACCTTTTTCGCAAAGAATATTTGATCAATCGACTTGAAATTTAAATCATCGTATTAAACTAATTTAAAACAATGTTAGAATAAATTTTAAAGCGATTACTTTTAATTGTTTTTGAGAAAAAATTTAGAAAAATATTTTCCGAAGACAAATGATGGAAAAACAAACGTCATCGTGATGATTGATATTTCAAGAGTATGATACTCTATTTTTTATAAAAAAGAATAAAATTTAAAAAAAATTAGCTTGAATTTGCGATGTATTTCTATAAGAAATAATGATTATTATTTTTTTAAAGTTTAATATATGTTTAATTATTTTGTGCATTATTAATGTAAGTTAGTAATTTATTAATAATAATTTATATATTAGCACAACAAATTAAGTTTGAGGATCGGTTTTTCACAAGTAAAATATTATATACACAGATTTGAATACATTATTCATCATTTTCACTACTTTAATTAATGTGTGAAAATACTTCTTTTGAAAAAAATTAAAAAACTGAAATGCTGCAATTAAATTAACTATAAAGTGAGGATATTGAAAAATATATAAATGTAAAGGGAAAAATCAACATTTATTTTCAAATTGCATAATTATATTTGTTAAGATAATTGTTTCAATATAAAATTTGCACCTGTAAAATCTCAGTGTGACCAGTAAAACCTCGTATTGATTATATGTTTTTCAATAGTTTTATTTATGCACCTCTTATCCCCATTCGTCTACTCGTATTTTTCTCCAACTGAATAAATTATCTTGACAAAGGAAATGTAAATTAGAAAACTCTTCTACATGAATGAGGTCACTTTTTGTAATAAAAAGTAGCTTAATTTGCGATTTAATAAACTTCCTTGCTGTATTTCCTGCATAAATTGACTTTATTATCAACTTAATGAATTTTTCAATGTTTTTTAAGACTAGCTGCTGTTACTAAGGGTTCGAAAACAGAATAAGCTTTCTCGATGCCAATTTATACATATCATATGAATATCATAACATTATTATGATATTATCCCGTGACGAGAAATTTTTTAAAAGCGGTAGAAAAATCTTTAGAGATTTAAAATAGTCCGAGATAAATATGAGATAAGTATTATATAGCATTTAAATATTGCAATATTGATGTAGTGATTTGAGTTCGATAAATTAGGGGAATCTACTTTTCAGAATATCGGGTCTAGATTTAGCTAAGGAGGAAAGGGGCGCTAAGTTCGAAGTCTCAGATGAGCCCTTAGCAGAGGAGATGAGATATTACGGGGAATGCGCCATGCACGAGTGCACTTAGGTCTGGGTGATGACTTGCGCTGTGGGAATTCAGGAGAAGCACGAAACGAACGTTTCTCGGCTGGTAAGATGCGTACCAGTTGCGGGAAGGGGGCGAAGTCTGGATTCTTTTGATAATAACGTCAGAGCAACTCAATGCCGTAAGCCGATTCGCTCGGATATTTATTTTTCTGCGGTCAACTTTTCTCTTTCTCTATATATATACCCACGTGCATTCGGGTCGAGAAAAGAACGTCGTGGGCATTTGTACGAGGCTCAATGTCATTCTTTCTATTGGTTTTATGAAATTTGTAACGAGTGCTTTGAAGCCGTAGATATAAAATACAATGCTTTTATTATATTATAAAATACATGGGCTCTCTTACGTCTCTTTTTTATGAACAAATTTTCTGCCATTTTAATAATAATCAGAGTTTTAACTATCAAATAACAATCCAATTTATTCGATATCACTCTGTATTTATTATTACAGTTTTTTCCTAGATTAAAATTTAGGAATTTAAATTAATATAAAAAGGATATGTATGTTTACAACGTCTGCCATTTATGTTTGAGCGTCGAGTTATAATTGATAATTAAATTTTTATGAGGAACGATTCATTTATACGTATTCTTAGAGTTATTGCTACCCTTATAAAAATATTAATAGCTACTTTTGTTTTCTCTAATTATTTAAAATTATAACATTAACGCTGTCCACTTCTCGTCACTGTGCTAACTTTGTGTCAGGTTTCTGACATAAAATAATTTGAGAAGGGTGAAAATACTTTATAAAGGATTCTCTGCGTGTGCCATGCCATAGAATTTAAATAATTCAATTTTTTGACTTCACCAACCCTTTTCTGTTTCTCCCTCCTGTACTCGCCAACAACTCGTGCGGGCGTAGACCCACCTTTTTTTAGCTTTTACTTTGTTAAGATTAAATTGAATAAAGGAAAGGAAAATCCCACCGTTTGTTATTTGATTTGGGCCAAAGGACTTTAATAAAAGCAAAAGAATAATTGCCACCGTAATAATTTATAAACGCGTATAAACTCTTTTTCGAAAGTACGATTGGTGACAATCGTATATATAAGATTCATTTGTTAATTCATATAATACATTCGTACTTTTTAAATATGTTCAACTTTCAACTTATTTTGAAATATTATTGTGCAACAACTGCGAGATCTATATAAAGTAATATACTTATTCTGCAAATAGAATGTGGCATGAGACTCTAATTTAAAAAGCATTTTTCCGTAACATTATTTCGAGGCTTGCAAGGTCGTTTCCCTGCAAGCTCCGTCCGGCTAAATTAATATAATTGAGTGCGAAAAGTTAAATCGAATAGCGTATGGGAGGAAGCGTATATTGCCGGACCAGGAGACGAAACGGCGGGAAAGAGACGCGGCGATAGGAGCTATATAGTCTATATGGCCGGGAGCAAAGCTGCTATGTGCGGTAGGAATAAGAAGAGCAAGAAAGCGATACGACGTTATTACTGGATTCGCGCACAGGCCGGTGAAACATAAGCCACAACCGGTAGCTCACTACGTGACGCTGCGACCGACGAAATTACCAGCACAGCTCTGGCTATATATACAGGCCCTCCCCCTTACCAGCCGAAATATTGAACGCACGCACGCGGCTTATTCCACTCGGAATCGCGGGCTTCGCCTTTTCTCTGTCTGTCTTCTGCTTCTGGACTGAGTGAGGGAAGGAGGGGAAAGAACTGCATACGCGCGATTTTCTTTGCTTTTTCCGGCTTCGCGCGACCTCCGCGACGTCTATTCGCGTGTGCTTTAGCCTGCGGAGCCCCGCGATCGGCTTCGGGGCTCAGTGAAAAATGTCGCTTTATAGGAGATTTATAGGATTCATGGAGTAATGTTTTGAGCCAAACTCCTTTATTGCTTCAAGATTTATATGGAAGCTTGTTCGAGAACAATGTTTGGAATTCTCTTTGCGGAGTATAATGCCTTTACAATCGCTGCTTTCAGCTTTTTTTTAGTTTTTCAATGACGTTTATTGTTTATTATATACTTATTATCTTGTGTCTGCTATTTTAAGAAGAATAATTTCATTATAACGATCATTTTCAATGACAGAATTGTATTCTGCGTGAAATTCTTTTTTAATATTGTTTTTTGTAACCTGATCATCTTTTCGTATCCAGGTAATTTAAGTTTTGTAAATTTTCATGTAACGTTTTTGATATATTCATTTATAGCAGTAGCAGGTGCTGCAAATAAAAAACAACATCAAATAGCTATATATATTTTCTTTTACATGAATTTAAATTTTTAGAAAATTTGTTTATTGATCTATATTTTTTATGCAGTACCATCAATAAGTAAGTTAATAAAAACTATGGATTCTTTTTTTGAGGCTATCTTTAACAGGAATAAAATTCATAAGTATTCAACATCTAAAATACATCTGTGAATCGCAATAGATAGTTAATAGAAGAAAATATAATTTTCTTGACGTCAACAGAATTGAGAAATCACCACATCGATTTTGTATGCATATAGAGTTCTTTACGATAAACATTATCAGAGGAAAAGGTGGTAGGGAATTCGGAATTCTATTCGAGTAGAAGATTCGCGTTCTCTCTCTTTCTCTCTCTCTCTCTCTCTCTCGTTGTCGTGTCGAATGAAGTGACGGGCTGTAGCCAGTGGCGCGGCGTCACGAACCACTGTCTATATACGGAAGCCGGTGCAAATCCGTCCAATCTTTTACCGCGAGACGTGATATAAAAGCGAGCGTGCGCGTGGCTTGCGAGCGGCGGTAGCAGCCGCTTAACACAGACCACGTACGTTGCGAGCCAGGGGGAAAAAGCTCTCATCCCTTGCATGGAGCGACAGCGAGCACACGAGGATGGACAGATGATGCGCTCCCCGCGTACAGCGCAGGCGCGCGAAAGTGACGAGTAATTTGCTTTTGTTGGCAAGTTAGAGTCATTACTGTAAGTAAAGACATGCCTTTGAACCGACACGCGCCGTTTCTTCAGCCTTTTTTTATCTGGCGTCACGCTAGCTGCACTACTTTTATTTCACTTTACGTTAATGGGTAAAACTTTGCGATAATTGAGTACGATTTCAACAAACAGAGACTTGCCAACCCTTTTTTTTTAAGTATGGTTTAACACTAAAAAATGTTACATGTAACTGGAATCCTTTTATTACAAGTTTAATTATCAAAATTAAATTATTTTGCGCTACAAGATCAAGAAAACTTTTTAAAAACTTTTTTAACAATGTTAAAATATATAAATGTCCATCAAACGATTCATCAAAGAATGTTTTTTTGTACAAGAATCTGATTAGAATAAAATGATTGATCCTTCTGATTCCAACGAATACATTAAAGAATATTCATTTAGATACAATAATTTTGTTAGGTGAAAGGATTCATTTTTCCGATTCTAATGGATTTTGAGTACAAAGGATTTTTCTAAAAAGTTAAGTGAAAGCATTTTAATACTAATTTAAGTCTAATTTAGCAAGATGCTGTTTAACTTCTGTGATTGGCCAAAGGTGCAGTTATGCTAACACCAAAGTAGTTTTAGTCTTTTGAGTCAACAGTATCATGTGTGATTTAAATATAAATTTAACTGACAAGGAGTGATTCCAATTTCTCTTAGTTTATTTCCATAATAAGAAAATGGTAGTTTATCACGTAAATGCGTATACAAAGTAGAGCTTGTCGCAACTTGATAGGAAAAATAGTATGCGACTCTTGTGTGCGGCGAAAGCGTATCTGCATTCGCTCTTTTGTCGAAAAACTATCCCCGTGCGAACATAATGCACTTTTCACACTTGCATTATAATGTACTATTTTAATTAACTTTATCAGAGATAGAGAAATTGGAGTAATTATAATAATTTATTTTGTATAATACTTGGCAAAATTCCATATGTGCATAAGGTTTTTTCATTTTTTTTCGTAATCTACCCACTTATACATCGTGTAGCTGTTGAAAAATTACAGATGAGATCACAAGTGACGTATCATGTACATAATACCATTCAAACTTATAAAGCTGGTTTGAAATAATTGTAACATTTAAAAAAAAATATTGACAATAGATTCTTAACTTGAAATTTATTAGTATTTGGTGAAAGTCAGCCAATGTAACAAACAATACCTTGTAATAAGACCACTGTGCACGCGCATGTAAATGATTGCATATTTTAATAGATTAGTATTTTCAGAATAACATTATAATGTCTTCGATTTCATTCAAAATAATTTTCCCGGACACTGGAATCATTCCTTGTGACTGTAGAAAATTGTATATATAAAAAATATAGGCCTTTTATAAGGGCGCATTTACGATTTTGCGGAAGACGGGAAAAGTTGTTTGCGCAAAGGGCTTTAATCTGGTGTACACGCTCTGAGTAAGCGTCTCTCAATGCCTGTGCGCGTACGTTTCTCGTTGATATGCTAATTAGGTCTCTCTATGTCTCTCTCACTCTCGCTCTTACTCTCCCTCTCTTTCTCTCACACGCGCGTGCACGCAATCTATCTCTCTTCGTCTTGTACTCGTTACCAGGACGCGCTCGTTTGCGCTCAGGGTGCGGATCAACAAAATGATTTTTCAAAGGCAAACTCACATTCGCGCAAATAAAGGTGTATTAGAGGTGATCCAGGCGAAACTCGACGTAATTGGATCCGGCTCGTATGTAATTGAGCGCCGCAGTGATCATTAAGCTCTCTCCCGCCCCTCTATCTCTTGGCTACCGGATTACGCGATGTGCAGCCGCGTTACGTGCGCAATGAGTGCCTGTATGACGCACATACACATCCGCGAGTGAAACGCATGTCTCGCTGTTTATCGATGTTTTGCAACTGCTAACCCGTATGCATTATTTTGCAGCATATTTGCTTTCTTCCACTTTATATCTTTTTACCGTTCGGCAGTGGTAACGAGATCAAGCGCGAGAACTTTATAGCTTTTAATATGCATAAATTTGTATAAAAATGAGCATATATTCTCCTATCTCAGTTGTAAAAACGATGCTGCAATCAATTTTTTCTTGTTCTACAGGTATTAAAGTAGATGAAAAACATTTCAAGCACAGAAACTTTTACAGGGCGAACCAACGAAGGGAAGGATTTTTGAGCCAACTGAAATGCCATTCGGTAGGGTCACCCATTTGCCTTAGGGAGGCAAGGACCATTCTATTGGCGTTGTATATGTCACTAATGCGTTCACTTTTTCCAAAGACACATGGTATTATACTTTGAGAAGCGTGTTGGTCTTGAATGCGAAAATCTGCTGATGCGGTTTAAGTGGTGCATTCGTTAATCGTTCCGGAAGTGGACTCAGTTGTATGGTACAGTATGTGTTGGAGTTCGACCTTTAAGTTGGTAAGCAGCACTCGATCGTCAACGAAGACCTGTGGTTATAGGAGGAGCCGCAATTTTGTTAAAGTGAGCAGAGGAGGTGGTCAATAACTATAGATTGAATATTACCGCAGACAGGGAATCTCCCTGTTTCACTCCTCGCGTCACTTTGATCGACTTCGATCGCCACTTTGTGCCCGATGGTTTAGTAGTATTCCGTGAGGTAGCGGATCAGGAGAGGTGAAATGAAAGCTATTTCTGATGCCCACACGATGGCACTGTGTTCTACACTGTTCAAAGGCCCTCATTAGATCCAAAATTGCGATGTAGGTGGATTAAAACTCTGATATTGACTGTGCAAGAGGGCGTCAATAAGCATCGTTTTGTTTCGGTAGTCATTCATTCCGGCTCGGAAGAGCCTCTGCTGATCGTTCATCTCGTGCTGTCGTCTATCCTTTGTAGTAGAATATTATGGAAAATTTTATTGAGATCGGACTAAAGTCTCTTGGCAAAGAAGCATTAGACTTTTTGGGGATAAAGATAGTTTTTTCGCACCAGAGGATATGATCGTAGATCCTTGCGATGATGCGAAGAGGGAATGATTCAATTTGGCGGGCTGTAAGACCTTCGGGTCTTAGTGAAACAGTTTTGGGCGGTCTCATCACTCGAATTTTTCTGATTTGGTGGTCTCAGAATTAAATCTTGGGGCGCTGTGTACTTTTCGGCACGGTGTTAGTTAACGGCTGAAACCAACTACCAGAAATACCGTGGTCCAGTATGGCCCCATCATGGCTTTAAATCGCTTACGTGCTCGAAATCGTTAACATCTTCGAGAGTACTCTTGATTCGACGTATGCGATTGAAGCTCCAGTGCCTCTGGGTAGTTCCGATGGTCTGGTGTGAAAATGACTCCTGCAAGACCTGGCTAATGAAGCGGACTCGTTGAATGATTAACTAGGCTTCTGGACAAAGAAGAAGGAAGGTTTTTTTGATCGTTCAGCCATAGTTCCGCTGCTCTGAGATGATACGTTGGTCGTACTATAGGCTTTGTGAGTTAGTCGATGGTGTAGCCGACTGTTGATGGTGATCTGGACTGTCGAATCACCGAAACCTCAGTTCATACTAGGCATGAGCGAGTGCTTCCACAAAGGAGGAAGGATCCCAGAAAAATAACTTAAAGGATCTTTCGAAGACTAATGTGGCAAAGTGAATAAAAGAAAACACTAAATTTTAATCTGGATCAGTAACATTTGGTTGGCTTGGTTTACTTATCTTATCGGGCTAAAATAATTTATTAGATAAAATAATTGCAATCTTCTTAACACAAAATTCTAAACAATATTGATAAAACACCGCAATTAGAATCGTATATTTTTGTGATTATTCCAAATCAGGACGTATATAGTTCTTTCGTTGTTTTAAGAGACGAAGTAGTGAAAAATACATCGGACATTATTTGTGTTGATTTCAATATAAATCATCCCAGAAATAAGTCTTTTCCAAACATTGCTGCCATAATATACGATTTTTATTTCGCACTGTCGCAGTCAAATGTGTGATTAAATTTTTCTTGATGAGCTGTAACTACAGTTGCTCTTTTCTTCTGTTTAATTATTTATTTTGTGAAAATGATGTCTTTGGGAGCTTAGTGTTGGTTAATAATCAGTGATTGCCCATTATTCTCATGGGAAATTGACACGAGAAAAATGGATGTGTGGTGAAAACTGACATTAAAAGAATTACACACGAAAATTTTTCTTGTCTATTGGATGACTTATAGAAAGAAAAAAAATCATTGCAGAGGCGTTTCTGTAGAACCCCTAAGTATCGATAATTTTGTCGAATATAGATGTTCTTTTATAATACTGTCTTTCACTTTAAGCAAGACGATATGAAATCTCCCCCGTTACCATAGAAGAAAGTAAAATTAGATTTCTGTTGTAATGATCTAGCTTTAGATTTCAAAAGAAAATACGTGTACAGCAGAGGATTCTCGTTTTCAATCAACAGTTTTTAACGAACGATAAATTAATATCCAGTTTTATTAAGTTTCGATTTATAAATTCACGAAATATGAGAATATGGGAGAAATCTTACACGGTCTGCATGTAAATTAGATTTTGACGCACCTATAATACGAAATGTCCGTACGAGCGAGAAAATTGACGAATTCACGGTGCATTGGCGAACCAGCTTGCATTTACGCTAACGATGTTCATCCATTAAACTCTCTGCGAGCTGACGTGCTTTCCACGGTGTCCTTGCCAGCTGCTGCTGCGGTTGTTTGCACGACCGACCCACATAAATTTGCGCGATCGCTTTTTCGATAGCCCTCCTGCGCAACCGCTACTCCAATTAGACGAGGACAAAAATCGGAAAAAGTTTTGGACGTTATTTATTTGGAGGATAGAGAGAGTCTCTGTGCGTAGATTTATTGCGACGTTCATGAGCGGATGAGAAGGGAACGAAAGAGAGCTTAAGGATGAGAAAAAGTAGATGCCCACGAAATTCAACCAGAATTCAGATCTAGATCAACCTTATTAAATTGGAAAGTCGAATATTCTCCGATTCTTCGTGGAGTGATGCGTTTTTTCTAAAGATGAGCTGCGCTTCAAATATCTCTTAAGCATAAGTTGATCAAATTAGAAATAATCACCTGAGTTTATAAAAAACATTCTACGGTTCTTTTAAGTATAATGCTATTTAGTTTTAGTTTGGAAAATTTATACCCCAATGAATTTTCAGCAGAATTTTATTGAAATAATTCGTTGTTTAATAGAAAATAATTGTTTTACTGCATGAAAATAAATATCTGAGTAATTTATTCTGTAAACTTATTGGTGTAGAAATTAATAATTAATGAACTTTATAACGGTTTGATAATTAATTCGGAATAGATATGGTGCAGTAGAAACAGAAAAAAATAATAGCTAGTTTCTAGCTAGATATAAATTGCCAACAAATAGCTTGTTCTTAGTCAGAAATCAGCCAAGAACTGACAAAATATTTTGGAATTTATACCAAGGTGAAAAAATAGCTAAACTGTTTTTGCTCTTATAATAAAAAAATGTTTTTTTTTTTCGTGCACGGGCGTGTATAAAACGCCAGTACCGATAAAAAACAAGTTTTTTATTTTGATACGTTTTTTGTTTCATGTTCATCTTTTTCGTCATTTATTGTATGCATTTTTTCACTGACATGATTGATAAAATTAGTTTAGTAACAATGTGTAGAAAGAACATAAAATTATTAATTTGTCTCTTTTGAAATTTCAGAAAAAGTTTTTATCGCTATAACCAACCCAAGATAATATTAGATTTTCTTTTTCTCCCTCACTCTCCCTTTGTTTAACCTTTAAAATCCGGAAGGGCAACAAACGACGTGGCAGAGCAGTCAGACGCGCGGGCACTGCTTTCAGTGGCGGCGCAGTCGCGGAAACAATAGGAATGAGTTTTGACCCGTGGCAGCAGACCGAAGTCAACTCTGTGCACGTGTATATTCATTTCGTCGCGCGGCATGCATGCAGTTCGAATCGGCCGAGCTCGCGCTCGACAGCGAGAGCAGTTCCTGGCCGAAAAGAGCGCGCCCGAACGGGCTGAGGCCGCCAAACTACCTCTACATCACTCTTCGTGCGGTTTTCGCTTCGCGCTGCTTCCAGAGGACGAGAGGAAGAGAGAGAGAGAGAGAGAGAGAGAGAGAGAGAGAGAGAGAGAGAGAGAGAGCCTTTGGCTGGAGTACGCGCGCGACATATATATTATCCATTGGATGCGTACAAAAGGAGCAAACGGCTAGAACGCACACTATGCTCGACACTATTGAACGTGGCGAGTGAAAAACTCGGTGGAAAACATAGATGTTAACAGATATGTTGAGGTTTTGCTTTTTCCTTTTTCTGCGTCTATTCAATCTTTTGTGGATTATTTGTGTGCTTTAATCAACGAATAGAAGTGAGTTTTATAACAAGGAATTTCATTTCATTATTTTCCCTATACTGCAATTAGTTCATCAACATACGTCGTATAAAAAAAATTAACTATATTTATTTTCACTTTCCGTGTGTGTGTATTTAAAAGTGCGTTGGAAATTCTTTCCCATAATTCGCCCAGTTTTTCACGAATGAAAGTACTTGCACAAACAAACAGACGAATTATCGGCAAAGCGATTTTTAGCCCGGCGCGATGGCGAGAAAACGCCTGCGTGTGCATAGCGTTCAGCGTACGAGTTCAATTTATTCGTGTTTTCATGGCAAATGACGAATCCACTGTCGACAGGCGAACATGAGCGCGCCCGCGTCTGCGGCCCTCGAGTCCCTTTTGTTTACATTGACGGTCACGTGCCCGGAATATTCTCGTCGCCGTGCTTGCCATGGAAAATCCAATTTTCCGATATTCTTCCCGATGGCGCGCTAGATTTTTTCGCTCGCCCCTGGAATTACGCGGCATTTCCAACGCGACCGCTGGCCGTACGCGCGCAGCGCCGTGCTGCATTGTAAGTGTGGTGCGAATTCTTCCCTGTTGACGTTTCGCTGATGGCTTACCTTGCGCGAATTTCGTGGCTGGCAAGCTATACGTTTACATCGCTTTAATTTCAAACAACCGAGAGCATCGGATTAAAATCGAACAGAGTAGTTGAATGAGAGTTTTAACGTATTTTGACTTTACCGCATGAAATTGTCGGCTGAAATATATATTCGATTATACAATACGTGCATAAAATATACATATAATTGAAACAGCGAATGATAAATTAAAATATCGAATGCGATGTTGTTTAATATTCCCAAATGAATATTCGTCAGTTTCATAAATAATTAACGAGGACAATGAAAGGAATAAGTGATCAGTCGTTGCGAGTAAAGGAGAAAAAGGCCCGCGGTTGTTGTAAGCTGGGTGAGATAAGCGGATCGGCGCATGATGCCGGCGGCACTGGCCCGCGGCCGGTGTATCACGGAGTCCATGCGTGCCTGGCAAGAAATCACGGGCAGGCTAGAAACCGCGGCCTCGCCATTCGTCTTCGGGCTCTCTACTGCTTGGCGGGCGCGCACAGCTTATCTAAACGCGGCGCGCGCTATATATGCAGCCGCCCTCTCCGCGACGTTGATGTGGGCCGGGGCCACGTCGCTGTCTGTTGTATTCGCTCTCGCTCGTCGCTCGTTTCGAATCCCACCGACGCTACAGAGAGCGAGAGAGAGAGAGAGAGAGAGAGAGAGAGAGAGAGAGAGAGAGAGAGAGAGAGAGCGAGAGAGAGAGAGCGAGAGAG
>JAYJLV010029067.1:0-31058 GCA_036873485.1 Torymus texanus | reverse complement strand
GGCACTACGCTGTGCCAGTGCGGCTTGGCGCGAAATTTGAAACGCGCGGAGGGTCTTTTATACATGTGTGTGTATGCGTGTATCAAAGTCTATTAGTAAATATCTAAAAATGGTTTTCTATGTATTTACTGAATTAAGTACATAAGGCCCCCAGAAAATAATTAACAAGAACTGCCATTAAAATCCTCATATTTTTGTGAATTTTGACTCTCTAAACAACTTCAAAAGACAGAATTGCTCCATTACATCTAATTTTTTGAGCATTTGAAGTATTCGGCCATTGTCATAACATAAAAACAAAGTCAAAAAGATCTAATTGCGTGAATTTTGGAAATTTGCTTAATTTTTGTAATCAAATTTGTATTCTTGAAGCTCAGAATTTACACATTTAGATCACAGGAAAAATAAATCGTAGAAGTACGACCAAAAGTAGATCATTAAAAGGACAAGCAGTGCTATAATATTTTGTTTACGAAAATTAATAACATTTCTTTTCACTAGTTTTTTAAAGTTATTTAAATATCTTATCCTACTCCTAGATAACTTCTTTTACAACTGCTCTTTCAGATAAAGCCTTTTTTAACTGGATTCTCAGATGGCGCCTCTTGATTCAGTAACAACAATATGATTATCTATAATCTACGCCGCACAGCATTTCCATTTTTATCTTGTCTTCTCTCGTAGACCTATATTATTTGAATATTATGAGATCTTATTTATTAGAATTTCTAGAAAAATATTGATTTTCTAATCTCAAAAAACTTAAACTTACCTTAAATTTTTTTTTTTTAAATTTTTTTTAACGTCGCCCGATTTTGCTCCCATATGGTGCTAAACAGCGTAGGTCAGCGTGTGTTGATGAATAAAGCACACGTGTATGGCAGCATAGTGGTGCTTGTATCAGTCAGTGAAGATCTGGGACTCAAACCCAGTTTGACGAGTGATCAGTCCCAGTCTTACCAACCGAGCCACTGTAAATCTCTACCTCTATAGGTTGTGCTAAGTTCTCGAGCGAGACCCGCGATGGAATCGGCTTTTTGGTATTCATGTGCTCAGTGCAATCATCATAGTTAATCGATCCGACCCACAAATCAGATGCATACGGGAGTTTCATATCATCAACCCCGGGCTACAGGCTCGCCCTCTGCCCCCGAAAAATCCGAACAGCATTTTAAAAATCCTCCTGAAAATTTCGACCTAGTGGGTGATCGAACTCAAGCCCTGAGCCGTGTTTATTTTGAAATCCAAGCACCTTGTTGCCTGAGACACACATCGCTCTACCTTATACCTTAAAAACTTAATAAGGGGATTTGTAATTGTACTCCGATTGGGAAAACGACAGCAAAAGATTCCTTAAGAAATCTCATATAGTTTTCGTATAAATGATAATATAGTGGAAATAGAAGAAATACGGAATCCTATTTTAACCCAGTCTCAAAAAAAATAAAAAATAAAATTGTTATGGTAAATTATAGTTTCTTTCACACAATTGATGAAGATTTTTCAATCAATACTTTCAACATACATTTTAATAAAAATATTTGCTTTAATATTGTTTTCGATGTTCATTATGTTTATTATTTTTATTTAAGAATACTTAGTATATTTTTGATTTTAATAATAATAATGTCTACAATTATTACATCATTGCTTATAGAAAACTGATAAAATTTCTAAATGAAATGTGGTTTACTACATTACTTAATTCTCATAAAGATTGTTGTAGAATAAAATTTTTCTAACTTTTTATATAAAACATCTTTTCATAACAATCAATCGATTCTTTTTCTCTAATATTTCACGGAACCAAGCTCTAGAATAAAAAAATCGTCTTCAGAATCAAATTTTCCACAAGTGTGAGGAGGGAAGTGCATCTTATCGGCGTCTTTATTCACGGCTAAAATCTAACATTTACAACTCGAGAATGGCTTCGGAGAGCTCGCTCTTCTTGATTTTCACCGTGAGGTCGATGTACTCCGAGGAATCATCGTCTGTCTTAGGCTTTTTCTTGGCGGCTTCCTTGATCTTCTTCCGCTCAGCGGGGTCGGTTTCGACGCCGTACCAGAAGCCCTGCAGGGATGCCATCATGTCGGAGGACACTTCTTTCGTCAGGGTCTCCAGGTCCATGGGGTCGATGTTCGGGTTCTCGTTCGTTATGAGGTGGCGAGTGATGCTCTCAAGTTCTTGGGCCACCTGGGCGACAGGAATGGTGCCACCACGGCGACTAGGCGTCACCACCGGCGTAATAGCGCTCTCGATCTGTCGCATGGCCATGGCCGCTTGACGAGGATCGAGGCCGCCCAAGTGTTCGCGCATTACGTTCCAGAGCTCGGCGGCTACTTGCTTCGGGTCCATGTTCACGATGATGTTGACATTTTTGTTGCGAATGTCTGTCTGGGAAGGTTAGGGAGGGAAGTTTAGCAGTTCTTTTTATTTACTTTTAATCTGTATTAAGGGTTATTTCTTATTAAAATTCTATTCCAGTTATAGGGAAGCGTGTACGATTTGATAAACTGTTCTTAGGGATTCTAGGCATTTTAGAGGATATAATTAATGAAACAGACTCTTTTAAGATGGTTACGGTGAATTAACGGAATCGATAAGTAAGAAAGAAGAAAAATATCCACTAAACGTACGAATTTTAAGTTTTAGATTGATATTTTGTTCAAAGGGTTCCCATGTGAACTAGAGAGGAAAAAGTCTTGGACAATTTTTTTTTAACCCTTTCCCTCGTCTTTTCATCAAAATCTATAATTTATTTATAAAGCTACCTGGAGAGTGTAGCATTTCAGTTATAAAATTTTATTTTGCAATGGAAATATCAAGTCACCAGAAAAATTTAAATTTAATCCCATAGAAACCGAAAATCGTGCTTTTTATACACATACACAGGGTGTTCAAGAAGTCCCGGACCGGCTGAATAATCGTAGAGTAGGCATCGCACTGAAAAATGACCAAGACCAAAATTGTAGGAAATATCCCTGGCTATCCGATGGTGATCGTGGCTGTGTCCTTGACCATGATCTTCAACATCATTTGAAGGTCAGATTGATTTTTCATTTTTCAGTGCTATATTTACTTTACAAGTTATTCAGCCGGTCCGAGGCTGTTTACTGTTATACCTGTAAATTTTTCTTAAATACTTCAATTTGAAAGGGTACGTTTCAAACTTGAAAAATCATTTATAATGTTAATCAGTAAATGTTTTGTAAAGTAATTATTTGACTATTCATTTTAATTTTAAAACTTAATGTGCTGTTCAAAAATATTTATGAGTCTAAAATAATCACTAAGATGTAATTAAAATTGCTTAAAAATAAAAATATCAGATTCAGAAACTTATTTTATTATATGGTTTTCGAGTCTTGAATGACGTACGTCAACTATTAAATATTTCTTTTTAACTCTCTTTCACTACAAAATGTTACAGTACTTTTGTTTTTAAAGTTTACTATAAAATGTTAGTATCTGGATTGGCAAGGAAAAATTTGGAAATGTTTGATAAGTTTTTTATTATTGATGTAATAGATTTTGTTATTTTTTGCAATTCTAATTTAGATAACGTATAATGTACCCAGAGTACAGATAAATCCAAGATAGGCTAAAATGATTTGACATGTAATGTCTTTTTTATGAATACACTAAAATTGTGAAAAACTAAAGTTCATGAGCCATATCACAGTTAATCTGTTACTATTTTCAGAATAGCTAGAAATTAAAATTCAACTGTTGTTAAGAATATTTTTAATCCGTTATTAGTTTCAATTTATTAGTGAAAATGCAATGAAAAATCATTCAAACTGGGTCTCATAATAATTATAGTAACTGTAACTCTAAATAGTTTCACATCTTGTCTTAAAAATAAGTGCTTCATTACGTAAGAAAACTCACCTTTTTATTTCCCCTTCCTGGCATACCAGATCCTGCCATATACGGTTGGCTTTGTGATAACTAAAAATAGTTCAAAATAAATATTCATCAATAGTTGTAAAAATTTGGTTCCTTGTGAATGTGTAATGTGGGTTATATTTCGTCACGATGCCAGAGCCACACTTAGACATGATGTGATCTATATATTTCAAAATAAAGGAAAAAAAAACAAAATATAGGACTGATACAAGCATTATATGAGAAATAGTGTGGCCAATATTTGGCTTCGGCGCCGTAGCCACATGTCACACATATTATACATCCTTATATTGCGCATATATGAAAAATATGATCCATACTATGGACAATATATTGGCTATGAATTTTTTTAATGCGGGCTGTTAATTAACGTTTTTACTAACTTTCATTTGTATTATAAAAACAATATATTTTATTTTTTTTTCATTAAAATATGTAAAATTAAAGTGAAACGATTTCATATAAAAAAATCTACTTCTATAGTTAATAAACCATGGTGCAATCGGTTTCATGAGCTGTACTGAGTTCATGCTCAAAGGTGTCAAATTAATAAAATAGTTACAACCTCTTTTAACATTTCATTAAAGAATATATTAAGTTATCGCAATGGAATAAAAGCGGCGTCGTCCTTGCTTACGTCCAAGCCCGTGGTGACTAGCACAGAGAGGAAGACGAACCAATGCCTCATGATTGCAGAAGTCTGCAGGTGGCCTGACAGCCTCTGCGGTTAGTCAGTAGCGCTCGGGGAATCGAAACTTATGAAGACTTATCAAACAAGTGCACTCACTTATATGCCCTCGACAATCACTCGAGCATTAACGAGTCCGGCCATCATTCACTCATTTATAGTATGCAGACCCACACTGTCTCGGGTGTGCGAGTGAGAAAAAGAGAGGGAGAGAGAGAGAGGGAGAGCGGGAGAGAGTTAAGATGCATTTTCTACTGCGTTATTGGTGTTCGATAGGGGGTCGTAAAATGCGCGCGCTTTTTCATTAGTACGAGCATCGATAATGGACTTTTTTAAGACTGTTCGCAGTGCTTTAATGCTCTGCAGCATGCATGAATTGCACGGGTTTACGGGGAGCTCGCGCGCATATTCGTTTATTTCTCCTTTGGCTACATGTGTATTAATTGTTATTCCAACGCGAGATTTTACTGTATAGTAAATATCGTCGGAAATTCGCTGATCGCGATCATAAAAGTCAATCTTTTACGATACATTAATCGGGTTTTGCATGTCGCGTGTGTTTAGATACAGTGCTTAAGGGGTGGGGGGGATGCAGTCACGTTCGTGTAATGTGCAGTAAAGAATGGTTTTTATTAATTTCTATTTTTAACTACCTACTTACGGCGACTTTTGCGGTTTCCCATTTTCGCTAATAAACGTGAAATATGATGACATTTAAAACTTTTAAAGTCAAAGTTTGAGACTTTTATCGATTAAATAAACTCATCGAAATGCCAGGGTGATTCTTTGAGTCCATATACTTGTAGGTTGAGAAAATATTATATTGTACCAACAGAGTGAGAAATAAGAGAAGAAATAATACTACAAGTGAGTCCAGGGAACTAAGGCCTGGGTAATTAAAAACTTTGTATAATACAATTTACTAACTAGTTTAGAGTATGTGTTTCATATTCTTTATAAATAATACTATTAAAAACAGACGTGAAATTAAACAAATATCGTTAAATTAAGGATAAAAGAGAGTATAAAAAAATTAATTAAAAAACCCAAGGAACTCAAAATATAGAAATATAAATTAATTGGAAAAACAAAACTAGATAAATAATAGTAGGAAAAGCATTAGATTAAATAAAAATAAAATTCAAAGAAACCATAAGTTATGATTTAAAAATAATTTGATGCCACATTAATCAGTGCATAATTTTATATTTTTTATGTCTTTCATGTTTTATAGATTTTTCAGACTATTGATATATGACAAGACAAACTAAATTTACGTTTCAACTAGATGATTCTTAAAGTATTTTTTAATCATAATTATGTTTGTGTCAAACAAAAAACTGTTAAAGTGACCTTTCAACTCTCTATATTTTGCGATCCAGACTAAACAATTTATAGATTTCTTTTTTTTATAACCTAAAAACGATTTTGAATTTTTCGTTTTTTATATATGTATAGGAGGCAAAATTTTTTATTATTAGTTTAAAATGATCTTGAAAGATCTTTAAATTACTTACATTTTCGTTTTTTAACTTTTAAATTATCTTTAAATTGAAATTTAAACCACTGATTAAACTCAATTAATACAATATTCGATTAAATTTTCAAGAGATTACTCGCATTTATTTTTGAGAAAAAAATTATTTTCGAAAAAAATAGCGTATTCGTTGCCGCACGATAACTGAAGTAAAAATTATCCAATCGACTTGAAATTTGGCACAGACATAGCTTTCTTATACCTTCAAGCTGAGTTCGTTGGCCAAAAAATCTGACTTTTACGAACAAAGTTAAGGACATCAAACGAAAATGGTCAAATATGAATATAAAAATAGAAATAATAAGCTTTAATTAGATCATTTTTTTCTCATATTCTGTATGTCCCATAGAAGAAGATTATTTGAATTTAAGTATCACAAAAATAACAGGATTTGAGAGATAGAGTTTTTTTTCATTTAAATAAAAGAAAAAATGATATATAAAATAAAAAAACCGCTGCAAATAGATTTTTATAAGCATAAATTCGTTTTATAATTATATTAAAAATTTTAAAGTATGAAAAGAAATTATGAACAGATTTTTAATATTATATTAGAAAATATGTATTTCTAAAAGAAATAGTGAAAATAATTTTTAAACATTTTAAATATAAATGTAATTATTAAGTGCATTATTAAAGTAAGTAATTAATTTAATAACAATAATTCTTAAAATCATTTTTAAGGTAAAGAATTTATATATTGGCAAAACAAATTAAATTTGAGGAAGCGGCGTGCCAATAAATTGGCAGCGGTTTTATATATTATTGGGCGTTTAACCTTGCAATACGATACTAGCGGTGACTCCACGAACTAAAAATTATGGCTGTTGGAAGTATTTAATGTTTATATATATATATATGAGAAACAGAGACTACATTACCTATGAAAAAATGAAAATTTGCAGTTTTCATTAGTAAACATATTAATTTATTTTATTAGCTTTGCTGAACTCACAGAGAGTATTATGTTGCGGCAGTGACAGCAGATGATACCGATGTTTTAATACAACCTCAGTATGAAGTCTGGCAAATCATGAACATACTCGTTATGTGATTTATTTGCCAGTTGCCTTCCATGGTGTTTTTCTTCCTAATAGAGTATAGTTATAGAAGCAGAAAAATCAAGTTTAGAAGATATAAGGGAGACCTGGTCGGTCACCTCGGTTAAAACAGTTACGAAAATTGGCAGTTAATAGTTATGTTGAAACAATACCATATATGATTTGTACATAATAGATTCGAAATAAAACAATAAAATATAACCTTAAATCATTCGTTCTAAGTTTATTTGCAGACTTGTTGTTGAATTCGATGGAATTCAATTATAACTGATATTTTATTAAAATATAAACCATACACCTAGATAAAAAAAATTTACATCACTCTTTTCGTAGATAATACGTCATTACGTATGCATTTATTGTAATAATTAGATTTTGTCTCAGTCAGTTACCATCATAATAACGAGTCTTTTACTGGCTGTTTCCTGACTAAAGGTACTGATCAGCTTTAATAACTTTGAAATACTTACGAATTAGCTTATACACTAGTTTTCGAAAAACTCAATTTATTCTTTAATCTGTTAAATGTTTGAATAATAGGAGAAACAGCGTTTCACCGAGAGCCGGAAACTTAACAAGGGAAATTCCCATTTTATAACAAGTTTATAATAGGATTAGCCACAGTTATAAGTTATACAATGTTTTGAATGTTCATCAAAAAATGATTCTTAAAGGTTCCCATACAATTTAGTCAAGGTAAGAAGGTGATTTTTTTTTAATTCTTACGATTAATTGTTTTAAGATTTATTTTATTATTTTTAATAGTGTATAAATATACGTAAAATAGGTTGAACAAGCTGAATACGAACAGAATAAAAACATAGATATAGAATATACATTACATACAGCAATTGGATTCTTTTTTCATAATAGGATAGGGCGAGGTTATATTGTACAATTTACACTTGTACACTATTGATTATAATAGAATGCAATTTATCATTTTTGTAATTTTGAGGTTTTGGATAATTATAAAACTATTTTATGTTTCATTTTATTGCAAAACCAACAGAGCCATTATACAGAAATGCATAAGTATTAACTACAAATTAATTGAATCTCAGTATAACGTGTCATTTTAAAAAACTTTTTTTTAATAAATATTAAAATCAATATATTTATATATCATTGTTGTCTTTGTTATTATAAATAAAAGTAAAATACACTTTATCTTACTTAAATTTTTGTTTAATTTTATATATTTTTATTTGCTTTTTCCTTAATATGCTGTTTTGCAGTCTGGATTTCTCGTATACTGAGCAAGGTAGAAACTATATTGTTACATCAAATTTTTAATTTCTTAGAAAATATAGAATACATCCCTGTAAGAGTAAGTCATATAGATTATATAAAACTATATGGCTTAAATATATTATTAAATATTTAAGGTTTTATATATCATCTGTAATATTACTCTTAAAAATATTAAATACTAATAACAATATTTATAGCAGCTGTGTTCGAATTTCTATTATTTAAAGTCACTTTAACCCTGGTGGAAATCCAAAACATTTTTTACTCAATAATTGACTATTTATTTTAGACTTGGCCATAAAATACATACTGTTTTTGTCTATTTTTTAGCTCCCGGTGAAACGCTTTTTTCTACATTGTTCGAACATTAAATAGATTAAAAAATAGAGTGGCTTTTTTGATGATCGGCACAAGTTTGTTCTTGGCCATTTTGAAGGTACTAAAGTTGAACATTACGATGAGTCAAAAAATGGCTAAGAAAAAGCTTATTATTATGATGAGGAGTGAGGGAGACAGAATGAAATGGCAATAAATAAATTTTATTGAATATTTATGACATTAGTGTTGTAAACTATTTTTTAGTCTCCGTATATTGTTTATATTTTATTTTTAGACATTGTTGCATTAGACCTACTTCAACGTCTAGTTTGTAAGATAACTTGGAACGAAAATTCGAAAATCAGCTTATGTTACTCCCAATCTATTAAATGGGCGAATAATGTCAGAAAACGTGTTTCACCGGGAGCCAATAATTATTCATTTTCTCTTGGCCTTTTACTGAGATTAATGCACTATTTTTGATAGACAAATTTCTATCAGGCTTAATATGTCCTTCATTCCAGACACAGATGACGTGTTTGAATTGCGTCGAATACTATATAATCTAATTGTGTACAATGTACATAAGTATGAAAAATATATGTATTAAAAAGCCGATTGGCTATCAATACCTCGTTTACATAACTGATTCAATACAATGACTATGTCTAATAAAATTAATTTCATTAATGCAAGATAGAATGCATGATAGCATTAATGAAATTCATTTTGTAGCAGCGAAATTCATAATACATGAGCAGAAAATGTTGATTATTTTATCTGTCAATAGAAATGTAAGGAATATCAATACTTTTATCTAAGTATCGCACTAAAAAGTACTAATAGATTTTAAATTTATCATTTAATAGTAATTCATTTCCATAAAATACATATTTTTAATTTGACTTTTTATAATGCCCTATTCACGTTTATTATCTTAAAGCGAGTTAATTTTTTTATATAAAAGCTGTCATAGTCACTTTAAAAGACAGTTAGTGGCTTGGAGTTTATTATTGTAAATTAATTATTTTATTATGACTACTACTAGTATTCTTTTTTTTTCTTGCTTAATTTTATTTTTAATGGTATGTTGTAAATTAATTTTTTTATAATTTATTGGTAAATCAACTATAATACATTATTTTAAATTTAGTTCACTAATGTCCGTACCAGGATTACTGAAAGTAATAGTATTGTTCCGAATAGAAGAGGCGAAGGTATTGACAGAAATATTCCGTAAATGATAATATAAAAATTACTTTATTTAAGTATTGTATATTTATTATCTATTCCAGAAGTGTTTGTCAGAACAATAAGTCAAAAGAATCAGCACCTGATTGAATTTCAAGTTGATCGTAAAAATTTCACTCTTAATCTTATTCTTTCGGATCGTAAACTATTTCCTAGTGATATTCCAGTATGGTTACTGAAATCAGCTCCCAATAGCTCACCTAATTATACTTATGAACTTCTTAACAATGTAAGTTTTTCAATTAACTTGAGAAGAAAAGTTACTATACTTTAATGAAACTTTAGCAAAGAAATATTCATTTAACAGGACGAAGCAAAGGTTGATGGCGACATTTACGTTGACATAGATAAGAAAGCTGTCATTTTAGCTCGCTATGATACCAATAAGCGTAAAATATTATATGTAAATATATCATTTTCTTTCTTAGTACTAAAATTTCACTGTTAATATAGATATTTTTTAGTTATTTTTAAACCAACTAAATACGGATTATTTTCTGTAGGATGGTACATTTGGAGATGGAAAACATAAGCATATTATACATTCACTCACCGGCAGGACCATTAATAAACGTGCTAAGAAAGTGGGTGGAGACCACGTCATTTATAGCATAGTAGAGTCAAATGAGGATATTGAACTACCGGCTCTTGGAAGTAAAGGAATTATGTTGGAAAATGGTGACAACGATGATGGCGAACAATTAGAGAAATTAAGTAAGCCGTTGGAAATAATGTATCCAAAAATTCTTGTAATAATAGATAACCATCTTTTCAAGTACGAATATCTCAATTCTCATTTAACTTACAAAGTAATATGTATTTTATGAAAATGAAGTTATTATCACTTTCAGAAAATTTAATAAAAATATTAAGGAGACACTCAAATACATGTATATTTTTTGGAATAAAGTCGATCAAAGGTATGAATTGATCAAATCGCCAAAGGTCAACCTAGTGGTTACTGGTATCATTATAGTGGACGTAAGTATTTATTTTAAAATTTTAATTTGCAGTAAATGATATATTTATATGTATAGTAGATTTTATTTGATTTTCATTATAGGATGAAAAGGTGCCAAACTACATTTATCAAAGTCGACAGTTTGATAAAACAATCAAAGGAGATCTTGCCGATGCCGAAAAACTATTGAACGATGCCCGAAAGTACTTTTTGAAGGATTTTTACAACGATATACAGTTTAATAATTATGATGCTGCAATAGCATTGACACCGTTAGTATAAATATTTACATTTCTTGCAGAAATAAAATTCATGAAATTGCGCTAAATTCTAAATTGTTTTTTTTTTTGCAGATTTGATTTGGAAATACCTGATGGAAGTAATGTTGCATAATAAAATTTTAATATATGAGTAAATCAATATTTAATTATTCATAATTGGTTAATATGAATGTGACTTTATAGATGATCGGAGCTTATCAATCGGCGGTCTGGCGTCATCAATAGGAAAAGTATGTGATAGAGGACATAATATAGCAGTAGCTTTCGATCATAAAGATTATTCGGGAACTATTGTTGCTGTTCATGAATTAGGACATTTGTAAGTAAACCTGTATGCTTATTAATATCATAATATAGACTTTTTATAATTTATTAGGCACGATCGCTTCTTGGGAGAGCCTTATATATATTCATCAGAGTGAAAATTATAACACACCATAATATACATATTTAGTGAATCAAAAATATTTTCCGCTAAGAATTAGTTCATTTGAAGTGTTTCTTATGATGTATGTATGTATTTACATATGTAATCAAGTTTATGATTTATCTCAAAGAATTTTTTACGGATCTCATTGAAATTTTGACTAAAACACTTGGCTAATTATAGGGAGGACCTAGTTTCAATTTCAGAATGATCCATTAAAAAACATAGAAATGCGAGAACAATTCAAATTTGGGAATAATCGATTTTTAAGTATACCGTCTACAAAATAATTTTCAGTGTAAATACAATACATGAATTTGCTAAAACAAATTAAAACACAGCGTTTATATGTAAATCATGTTTCGCTACGAACAATATTTTATAATTTAACAGCGAAAAATGGCTAAAAACGTGAAATATGCACATGCATCTGCTAAAACTAATTGAAACACAATATTTTTACATTAAACATTTTTTTTTTGTGAGCAATATTTTTAGAAATAACAGCCACAGACCACTAAAACCCTTAAAAAATCGATTTGCGGCTATAACTCCACAGGATTTGACTTTAGACAGAAACATTAAATACAAAAGTTGTAGATAATGATAATACAAAACTTTTCTCTTTTAAACATGTTTTTATACAATCAATTCCTGATGAGTTAACGCTAAAAAATCGATTTCAAACAGCTAAAAACGTCAAAAATTACCGATTTTCGGTTATAACTCCACAGGATTTGACTTTAGACAGCAACATTAAATACAAATGTTGTAGATAATAATAATACAAAACTTTTCTCTATTAAACTTTGTCTTGTACAATTAATTCCTGATCAGCTAAGCTCATAAAATTGATTTTAAACTGCTAATAACGTCAAAAATGAACGATTGTCGGTAATAACCGCACAAGTTTTAGTTTACACAAAAGTTGTAGATAATAAAACAAAACTTTTTTTTATTATTAGTATTTGAAGTGTTGCAATATTTGCTCTGGTGAAAATATAAGATTATCCTGAAAAATGCGGATGCGTAGTTCTTTTATAATCAAATGTTTTATTATCTGAAGTAACTAAAATTAGTTTTCAATTTCAGAAAATTTTATTTAAGTGATAACGAAGATTGTTTTTTATTTCTTTAGGTTGAATTTGCATCATGATGGATCGATGACAATATGCCCTGGTGGTAATAGTTCTTCGGAACTTTCAGTCATGTCAACTTATTCATCTACTGCTAAATATTACTGGAGCCACTGCAGCGTTGATGCATTGACAAGACTATCGACGTAAGTTTATGGAGTATAACGGAGATGTAATGCGATTTATTGATTCTTATAAAAATATTTTTTATTTTATTACAGATATCAAGCAGCCGACTGTTTACGTAAGAGAAGTCGTGATTGATTATATATTGTTCATTTCATAATTTCATTTAAATATTACTTTTTTACTCAATTCACAATGTAATATATGTTATTATATAATGTAAACTATACCAATTAGAAAAATAATTTTCACATTCGAAATAGTTTTAAATATTTATAAACATTATTTGATAAAAGGTTTTGTACTAATTTGCAAAATAATAAATCAACAGTTGATTTATGTATCCAGAGGATTAAAAGTCTTCTGTGATATTTTTGGAAAACACCATGTGTGTGTGTGTATAAAGTTTACGAAATTTCAACTCAGTAAACAGAAAAATTCTGGTATAGTGTAATATATATTAAAGTTTTGTCTTTAAGAAAGCCACATATGAAACGTTTTATAAAGTTAGTTAGTAATGCATTTACCACTTAATAAAGGTTGACATATTTTAATTGATCACCCTTTTATCAATGAGAGTTAAAGCCAAGTTCATATTTATTGTATATTATTTCACTATGGACATATAATTTTCGTTGAGTATTAACACTATTGGTTGTATATCATAATCCTAATTAAAATAATAAAAATAACTTACTTGTAAGAACTGTAAGAAGGGACTTTTAATGAAACATCAAAAAACATTTCGAAGATGTATTTATTTGAACAACTTAAAATGGCAGTATTGCGGTAAAGAATATGTACGTATTATGGAATTGTTTAACGTGGGTCGTATAATACTCTGATATCAATAAAGTGCCTATAAATTAATCTTTCATCACAATAATGTTATTTAATACCGATAAATGAAGTTTATTAAATTTAGGTATGAATTTTAGGATAAATTATTTTTATAACTATATGACAATATGCACATTAACGCAAATAAATACATAGTTGATTTAAAATTAAAAATCGAATCTGTTGCTATAACAATAATCAACTAATTTTCATATGACCCCCCCCCCCTTAATATGTACACGCTTTATGGAAAAACAGATAAACTTCATTCTTACCATCATAATTTTTTTAAAATAAGAATTTTTTTCAATAATGTGAAACTGACGTTAAGAGTCTGCAATCATCTACTGTTATTGTAATCGAGCGAAGAATATTGGGTGCTCTTTTCAATTTTTATTATACAGTTTCTAGCCAAACATTAAACCTTTTCTGGCTGAAAAGGTCTGATAAAACCAGAGATAAAACGGGTGCAGAAACCTTATAACATATGCGGTTTTTGCACTGGAATCTTAATTTTTATTAGTTTTTATCAGACCTTTTCAATCGGAATATACAAACATAAAATACTTTTGAAGAGAAAAGAGTATATTCCCTAATAAAGACATCAATTGTAGTTATTCTACACATAATAAGAAATATCTTAATGATCATACGATGATTTTTTAAATTAAGTTATCTTATATTGAAAATAGAAAAAACTCAGTGACTAGTATGAGTGCAACGCATAACGCGACGCAGGAATGCATAAGATCTTCAAAAAATGCCTTATTAAAAATAGTACCTATTCTATTAATCTTATACATCCTCTCATTGTGCCGTGAATTTTACATTAATAACAATTATTGAATTGATTTCAAAAAATAAATTATATTTAGAAAATCGCCACACGGTGGCTAAAAAATAGTGGAACATTAGAAGTAGGTAAAAGCATCATGACTTTCCCATATTTATTATATCGAACTATTTTCAAAATATTTAATTTTAATTCCAATTTACAAGGAATTTGATAAAAAACAGCCGATTAACATGAATTTCGATTTTATAAAAATTTCTTTCTGCACATTGTTTCTTATGTTAAATATCATTCTCCCTCTCATTCTCTCGTTCTCTTTACTATACGCCAGTTCTCCCCCCCCCTCTCTCACTCTATCCTATTGTATTATATAGATAAGAGATTCAAGGATAGTAAATGAAAAAATTAAATAAAAAATACCAAAATTCAAATATTTGTTTGCATCAAATTTAGAAAAAATAAATAAATTTACGATTTATAACAACGAAATGGTACCATAATTGGTACATACTCAACGTACACACGTCGTATTACCCATACTCTCTATATATATGTAGATAGAACCCTACTAAAATAACCGGGAATTTTAGAAATGACAATATATGTCATTAAATATGACTTCAAATAAGACGAATATGAGGTGGACAACGAAATTTCATTATTCAAATTACAGACATACAACAAAATTAATATCGTGTCCGTCAAATGAAAAATTGATACTTCATCTACAAGAGTAGTTGTTAAGCTATAAAGATAAAAGACTAGAAAGTTACTCATAATTTCGCAATACGCCGAATACTTCATAAAATTCTTACTTTGTACAAGATTAGCATGATCATAATGGTCAGAATTTAATAATATTCACATTAAATTTTAAACTGTAATTAAAAAGAATTATTTATAGATCTGTATTAAATCAAAGTATAGTTTTGTATTTAGTTTTAAATATATTAATATAATATTAATAAATATATAATAGAAATGGTAACCATTCGTTCACCAAATCGCAAAGGTTTGGCTAACCGTATAACCAATGGTTGGTAATAAATACCGCTCATTTCGTTACGGAATTATGCTTGCCGTTGATCAACGAATGGTTAATATTAAAAATCATAAAAAAATGATAGTTTACATAATTTATAATTAAAACAAAAGTATTGAAACTTGTATTAGTCATAAAATGTTTTAAAAAATCACATATCAGTACTTTACTCAACGCAAGTAGATTCAAGTTGATAAACTTGTATTTTAGATTAAGGTTATACTTTATACATGTAAGCATGTGATTGTTCGGCGAGAATAAGGGCATGTACAAAATCGCGATGAAATACAATCACTTGCATTGCTCTCTTTTGAAATACGCATGCTTAATACTCCGTCCATTGATGTAAGTATACGCGTTACAGTGAAGTATAAAGCCACGCGATCCTATATAGTGTGAATCTGCGCAATCAGACGTATACCTATATACAAATATATGTGCGCTTATTCTCACCCGTAGAAATTCGGAGCACCTACAAGCCGCGTATGATGCTACGTTTAACCTTAAAATTATTTTATTCCAAATTTTATTTCATAACTCCACTAAAATATTTTTATTATTTCACTGCTTTATTTTTTATTAAGAACTAAATCGTTTTTAAATATCTATATATTTCTTATTTGTTACTGTTTTTGTTTCATCAGTTATTAAATGTATAATTATTATCAATAGTTCACCAACCGTTGGCAAACTGTTGGTCAATATTTTTGTTATTCGTTGATCCAAAAAATTGACCAACTGTTGGTAGACAAGCCATTTTCGTTGGGTTATTTTCTACCAGGGTTGCTATACGTATTATGAAACAATAAGGGCATTATTTACTTGTTATTAATTACTTAATTATTATTTAAAAAAAACATTTACTTAATAATAATGTCATAGAAAATATATTATAATATTTTGTTATGAATTTTAAAAACGGAATATGGGTTTTAGAAACCCATATAGTTCATTAAAATCGCATAATTTCATATTTAGTTTTAATCCTTTCAGATTCAATATCCATGTGAATTATATCCCATTTCGTGATGGGATTACACGTTTTTTACGTTCAGTTGAAAAAGTGAAAATTCATCATTCATCAATCCATCAATTCATCATGTGGAAATAATTTTAAAATATTTTTCCAGTGGCAAAAAATTCACTTCTAAAATATTCAAGTGAAAAACATATTTTTTAATTTTATCTCAAAATTACAAACAATAATTTAAACTATATTATTTTCAAGGTTTTAAACCACATGATTATATAGTTTTTGAAAAACTACATGGTTTTTAAGAATCAAATGAGTTTTAAGAATCACATGACTTTCAAAAAGCTATGTGATGAATAAAGACAAAAACTCTATTCGAATAATTCAACTAATAAATTATATAGTTTACCAGGTGGTAAAAAACAATATAAAAACATCATACGTTTTTTTGGGAACAGGACTTCTTTATTTATTTCAATATGAAATAAAATATTATTGTAATACTGTATAAAAACTCTAATTTATCTATAATTATTTCTTTTTAATAAAAAAAAAGATTCATCCATACATCTGTTAAATTAGAAATAATTCACGAAAGTGTAAGAGTAAGCTAATTGATCTGATAATTGTAAATTCATTCTACTCTTATCTCTCTTCTTGCTCTACCTACTGTAATATTGAAATAATATGAGATCATTTTGCAAATATCGAATGATCGATTTTATCTGACTAATATTATCATGTCCTTGACTTATCCATAAGGATGATTTGTTAGAAGGAAGATACATAAAAAGTATATCAATTATACAATATTTTTTTTAGTTTGAAGTTGTTGAATAATAGAAATTTTATAATAGTACCTTTTGACACAGGTGTTGAAGTAGATTATTTACCTTGATTTGCTCGAGTGAAAAATCTTACATAAGGTAAATGATCTACTTACGCATTAGTCTCGAATCGTATTTAATACCACAAGCGCAGACAAATCATATCAAAGTTTTATGGTTAGAGTATATAAATATTATACTTATAATTACTTTAAGTTTCATTTTATTATTTAACTTTTATCATATCGTTCATTAAAAAAATCTTTCTGGGCTTTAAACAAAGCGAATAATTTCTTTTTTCCTAATCCGCATCAATTAATGAAATAAAAATTAAATTAATATAAATATCTTGTTGATTACAACTGAGAAAAAGTATAATAACTATATCTATTTATATGTACAATGTAATATTATTTAACTAAGGCCTGATTTTATAGTAATGTATGTAAACAGTACTACAGTGAGGATATTTAAAAAAATTTTCATACAGCATATGTACACTGAGAAAAAAGTTTTGTAAAAATTACTATACTGCCTCTTAAAGCCACTATACAGACTGTAAAAACTCAATAAATGACCATACTCTATAAGAAATTTTGCCAGAATTATGGGAAAATTTACTGTAAAATATAGTAATTTTTTGGGTTTTCACAGTCTGTGGTGGCTTTACGATATAGTATGGTAATTTTTAAAACACTATTATAAATTTTACTAAATTTTTCTCAGTGTAACATAACAATATATTAATATAGTTAGTTCGATAGTATGGCATTGATTATATATAATTTATAGTTATTTTAATTAAGTTTATATTTGTTATCACCATGTTATAGTTCATTTTATCAAAAAAGATGGTTGAGTAACTGTAATTGATTTTACTATATAATATAATTGTCCTCTTATAGGTAGCAGTGTTAATTTTGATTTGTTTCTTTGTCTTAGATAAAATTTTAATCTCTGCTATATAGGCAAACTGATTTTTTATTTGTAAATCAGTTTCTGTAACAATTATGTACATAAGCCGAATACGAAAAAAGACTTTCAATTAAAGCAGTAGATCTAAGTATTAACATAAGTTTGATAATATTGTGAGATATATTAGGTAAACCCCAACAAAATGAGATAATCGGTACAACTTTCAGGAAATACTTGTGATTTCTTTTAAGCGCTATCAACATATTTAATGCATAGCCAATCCACAGGCCATACTTTTTTAAATTATTGCAGAAATAGTGTTATCATAATTGTAATGATAATGTCATCCAAATCTCCGTAGTTTTTGCAAAAGGATTATAAAATTTATCAATCAATGCACAGATATTATCGAGGTTATGTACAATTATATCTAAATTAAATTTCAATTCTATATTTAACACGCTGTTAATAATACCTTTGTTCATCGAAATATCTTAAACTAGAGGTAAGTATAAGTTTCAAAATTGGTAAATTTTCAAGAATATTTTCACATCTGTCACTGTTATAACAAAATTCACTGCCAGAATAATTTTTTTGTTTTATCCCACCCCTTTTGACAAACAGAGATACTAATTTTGAATCTAATAAAAAATCATCTTTCATAATTGTTTTGATCAATAAGTTTCAACTGTGACTTGCATAAATTAACTGCAGCGATTTTGGATCATCACTTATTTCAGCTAATCATTCTCCATGTATACTACTTTGCTATTATATTCGTGGTTATAGTCTTCGTCGACCAAATTCATTGGGTTCTTGAATCTGGCCTTCAGGGTTGGGTTAAGGTCATTCATTTTGGCTTTGGTGATTGTTGTATTACGGTGGGTTTTGGACGTAAAATCTGATGCTTTATCGATTCTGACATTGAAAATAGCGAATTTCGTTCCAAATTATGTATTTCACCTTGATTGAACCTAGAAATAACGTCAAGGGCAAACAAAAGGTTATCAATAAATTTGCCATCAAAAGTATTATTCATATTTTTCTCAATACTTTTATTATAGTTCAATCCCGTAGACAATCAAAAATAACAAATTTGACATTTAAATAATCTTCCATCATCTTCCATCAAAGTGGTATTTGAGATAAAAAGGCTTCCTATTTGAAATTTTAAAGTTGACCTTGATTAAACCTTGAAAATTTCAGTCAAGTTCAAAGTCTATGTCTCTTCTAGATGGGTATTTTGAAATCTTACAACTTTTGCATTTAACTTTTTTTGATAGGATTTCATCCCGAAAAGTTATCGGAGGGTTCGGCTCTTTTTGGGATACCCTGTATATATCATAAATTCAACTACCTTAAAACAAAGTACAAAATTATATCTTTTTCTTTTATATCATTCAAGCTGTTGTTAAAAAAATAAATTAATGATTGAATAAATTGACCGAGGCGTGTTAGCGTTGCGAGGCCGAATGTAATCATCCTGTTGTACTGCAGAGGTGCGGTCAAAAGAAAAAAGATTCACAAGTTAATAAAAACGTGTTGGTTTATCAACCAAGATGAACAAATAAATTACGTTTACGAATTTATTAAACCTTAAGCAATTTTGTGCGTGTCATTACAATGATGTTGAGTGTGTGGAAAATTGAAGAACACGTGTTACAAAAAAGAGAGAGAGAGAGAGAGAGAGAGAATACGTGACCTTGTAGCGTGATAGCTGCTCCGGACAGGCGCCGCATTTGACACGGAAAAAAGGCGAAAAGCGCTCTGCGCACTCTTTTATTGCCTAACATGGGCAATTTACAAGTCGAGCTCTCGCGTCGGACCCCCCGCGAAGCTAGTTCCAAGAACGGTGCAGCACTAATGCATGTAAGTGTAGATGTCTTGGCGCAAACATTTAAAAATTTAAATGCGCACCGCAACAAAAGCTATCATTTCTTATCTATCACTTTCTATCAATTTTATATATCCATTTTTCCCATTTTCTACTCCTCTCTTCATTTTTTTCTTATTTCTTCCTGCCTTATCTGTTGTTATGTTCTTCTCTCGTTTCCTTCATCCCCATCCATATCGTCCGTTTTCAAATGTACCAATTATTTCCTATTGGTATCCTTTCTAGCACCATTCTGTTGATCATTTTCGTCTCTTCAAATCTCAGTCATCCATCTACTATTACTTCTTCTTCTCTACGTATCTTCTTTTTCTTCTTCCATATTCTATTTCTATCTCTCCTGTCCTCAAACCTTCATTACGTCCTCATTTTTTGTCATTTTCTTTATCTTTCATCTTACTGCCAGGTTTTGCTCCTCTAGCCAATCTTTTATCTGCTAATCCCCCTCTCATTTACTTTCTTTTTTAATTATATTAAATGTGCTGACACCTTTCTTCTCCATTCTTCCTCTTTTCGCTTTCTCTTTTTCTATTTACTCCTCCTGCTTCTTTCCTTCTTTTCCTCATTTTGTCCCCTCTTCCTCTTTTCCCTTCTCCTACACGCGCTGTTCCGTCAATTTCTTCCCTCTTCTCCAGTCTTTCCAGATTTCCGCTTATTTTCCTAATCTCACTTCTCCTCTCTTCTCTTTTCTCTTCTTCTTCCAGTCCTCTTTCTCTTTCCATTTCTTTTCTTACGTTAATTTCCCTTTTCAGTCTTCTTTTTATATCCATTAATCTTCTCCTCATTTTCTTTACTAGTTCGATTATTCTGCTTCCCATCTTTGGGCTTTGGATTTCTTTTCAAGTTCTTCACGAGTCTCTTTCTGCGACTTTTGTCCTCTTAGGGGCCTGCCACGATCCTTCCTTCGTTTTCCTAGGGTCGCACTGCTTAGCTTGCATTATTTCTCTACAGCTTCTGACTACGTGTCTACACCGCTCCCTCTCCCTCTCTCGCCCTCTCTCTCCCTCCCTCTCCCTCCCTCTCCCTTCCTCTCCCACCCTCTCTCTTTTGTTTTATATCGGACATCCTCTTCATTGCTTTTCTTCCTCCTTCCGTCATAATTCTCCATCTATCTTCGTCATTGCCGTTTCCTTTACACTCCTCAAATATGTGATGTGTGGCTTTTTACACACAATATACCTCTTTTTCTCAGTACTTACTTGCTCCTGCTTCAATTCCCATTTTCATTCTAGATAATGTTTTTAATAAGTTCCTTATTTTCCTTAACCATTCTTTTCCGTATATTCATCCTCTCTTTTCCAAAAAAAGTCGCTATTGCCTTTACAAAAATTTTACACTTTTATTTTTTCCTTTCTCTCTTGTTTATCCTTACCTAGCATCTTATGCTTCACTTCTCCCATATAGTTCCTTTTTCCATCTTTTGTACACTGGCACTATTATGTCTTCTCTCCATTCCCCTCGTAGCCACTTTCCTTACAATTCCGCATTTATTATTTCTCTAAGCTTTTCTGTTATTTTTTTTCTTCCGTACATATCCATGCTTCGTTGGGATTCTCGTCCTATCGAGCTGCATTCTTCTTTTTTAGTTCTGTTATTGCTCTATTCATTTCTTCGTCCGTTATTTAATTCGCATCTGTTTCATCCCTTTTAAACCAAAAATTTAATGTGAGATGAAGATATTTGAAATAATTTAAAATTTGTTATTTAAAAATCATTTAAATTAATAAAAATATTGAACAAATTTTTTTATACGCGACCAATAACTATAAGTAGAAATCAATAACAATACCTATGTAACTAAAATATTTATTTACATAT
Organism: Torymus texanus; assembly: GCA_036873485.1. Lineage (NCBI taxonomy): Eukaryota > Metazoa > Arthropoda > Insecta > Hymenoptera > Torymidae > Torymus > Torymus texanus. The sequence continues at coordinate 9,010 of JAYJLV010029067.1, read as the reverse complement.
TTATATGTACACAACGTAAGTTTTTATACATTTACATCGTTCCATACTATATAGTTGTAAGTTATGGTTTAAGCGTTAACAAAAATGCTGATGCACTTTCTGGGGTCGGTAAAACTTGACCAAAAGCTTCCAGCAACAAAGGCTCTTCTTGTACGGTAGTTTCATAATCGGAAAATGATACTTTTCCATCATGATCGACGTCAAGTTTTTTCAAAGCCATTTCTGATAAATCTCTCACACCTTCTTCAGGATCTTCTTCTCCAGGTTGCTTCATCAAACAATTTCTAAAAAAACCAATCAAGAAGAGATCGATAATCAAAATGAGATAACAGTTAACAAAAAACCTTTAGAGTGCAGGACTCACTTAAATAACTGGAAAATTTCATCTTTAGTAATGAACCCATCGCTGTTTAAATCATATACTCGAAAACAGAATTGCATTTTTTCTCTCAAGTTGCCGCGCAAGAAAATGTCCAAACCCATAATCCACGGTTCTAATCTTATTGTTCCTTCACTTTCCTTATCCCAACAAGCAAACATGCGCTCAATTAATGCATCTTCTGTTAAAACGTCAAAAGTATTATGTAACAATTCTCTGAAGATTGTTCTGTCAATTCCCTGAAATAATTTAATTTCTTTATATTCGTGTATTTTTTGTATACTGACTTTACACTGAATATTTTAGTAATTACTTCGACAGCTTGATGTGGAACTGAGACTCCATTATTCATAGTAAAAGTGCCTGTCCGCGTTCCTGGATTAGTTGTCAATTTACTGTATATCTTACATAACGCCTCTAGCTCTTGCCTGGAAAAGATAAAGGTATTAGCCGTCAGCGAAAATGACCAAAGAATATCACTTAACAAAAAACTTCTTAAGAAAATCGGTCACTAGTTTTGAAAAGAGGCGAGAAAATTATTTTATAAATTGGTATCAATTAGATAACCTCAAAACAATCGATTCGAAATTTTTTTCATATTTCTCACGGTATTTTGCGTTCCATATAACAATAGGGCCAATATGTATATAAATGACAAAAATAGTTTTCAGAAAAAAATTTTTGAAAAAATATTATAAAAAATGTTTTTATTGCACAAAATTTAAAATACCTTTTTATTGTACAAAAGTGTCCGTATGAGTCCCAGAATCTAGTGTGATCGTTTTTGGATCTAAAAAAATTCATCTAGTTTTTGATGACTCAAAAAAAATACTTACACAGGTCTAAAAATATATTTAAATTCTATGGAAAATTACAAGAAAAAAACCGCTGCCAATTCATTGGCACCTATAACTTCCTCAAATTCAATTTACTGATTCCTTTAATTAATTTTGAATGCCAATATTTAAAATTTACGACTTTATTATGTACGGGCAGACTATGTTATATTGTTTGTGACTTTATATTTTTATTCTTTCTATTGTTTCGTTATTAAAAACCAATTATTATTGTACAATTTTACATTAAAAAAAAAAATAAAGTTATCTTTTTAAATTTTACTACAATATTTTATATTTTACCACATTTTCATTACATTTTTCAAAACAATCACCATGAAAAAAACAGGTATTCGAAAATATTTCAAAAAAATCTTTTAATATATCTCTCTTTGGGAAACTAACTCTGAAAAGCTATATCTCTACCAAATTTCAGAACGATTAGTTGATTTTTACTCTTATTATCCTGAGACAACAAAAACTACTTTTTTTCTCAGAAAAGAATGAAAATAATCTCTTGAAATTTTAACCAAATATATTCTGTAATGAGTTTAATAATTGGTTAAAATTTTAAGTCGATGAATCAAGTATTCACTAAAAAAATAAGATTCGAAAACTTAAAAAAAAAATTTTAAACTTAAAATATCTTTGGTCGCAATAAACCGTTTTTTTTAGCAACAGACTCAATCTGAAAATTAATAAAAGCTAGATCTATGCCAAATTCCAGGTCGATTGGATAATTTTTACTCTAGTTATCGTCCGACAACAAAAACCCAAATTTTTTCTAAAATAATTTTTGGAAAAAAAAAATAACAATAATCTCTTGAAATTATATAGGCTTAAATATAGTCTTAAATAAGTGTAATAAATGCTTAAAATTTCAAGTCGATAAGTAAAATATTTTTTGAGAAATTAATTTATGAAATATAAAAACGTTTTCCTTAATAAAAAGTAGCAAAATAAAGATAATTAAACTATATTAAAAAAAGAAAATGTAGGTAATTTAAATAGCTTTCAAGAGAAGTTCATTATATTAAGTAATAATGGCTATAAGATATAAAAATTCAAGAAAACGAAAAATTCAAAATCGTTTTTTGGTTATAAAAAAACCGCTGCCAATTCATTGGCCCGTGGCTTCCTCAAACTTATTTTGCTGATTCCTTTAATTATTTATAATGATTGAAATCTCGCTTTCATAATGATTGAAAACTCGCTGTAAGACTGTGGGAAAAACGATCATACAGGCAATAATGGCGAGAAAAGTCAATTGATCGTTTAGTTAGGAAGTTACAAGAGTTATATAAGCAAAGCTTCCTCTATGAGGAAGCAGAAGTGTAAGTAAAAAATAATCCCGAATTTGGCTTCGTTTTTGAGCTAAAAAAACTGTTAATATATTGAACTAATTAATAATGGATTTCATATTAAAATTCGGTATTTTGATTAATTTTTAGCTTAAAAAGGAAGCAAAACTCCTAAATATTTTACATACACTTTTTTTCCTGTAATTTTCCATAGAATTTAACTATATTATTTCAGATCTGTGTAAGCGTTTTTTGAGATATCAAAAACTAGATGAATTTCTTTAAATCCAAAAACGATCGCACTACATTCTGGAACTCTAAAATCGGAAAAAATGCTAAAATTTTCAACTTTGACATGACATAGTTTCAAAATATCAATTTTAAAAAATCTGAAAAAATTAACTAGCATCTGGCACATGAAATAGAATGTTTTCACACAGTTCAAGAATATCTATTTCTTGACCTCTCGATTTGACAGAGTATCAGCCATATATAAATAACTTTTTAATAATAATCTTTTCTTATTTGGCTGATCGTTACCCTGGCAGTGCGATCAGTCAGATAAAGAAATATGATATTTGCTGTTATCGGTTATTACAAAGTACAGATATCGAAAGAAATTATATTTTGTACAGAAAGTTTAGATTAAGCATGAACACATATTCTTAATCTTACTTAGAGAATTTGGTCCTTTTTCTCATCACTTCGACAACCTTAGCGTGATAGGCGGCACTCCTGAGCGCCGAATCTTCGGGCATCCTCCTTCTACGCCTCCGCGCCGCTGCCACAGAGTCGGCACGCTTTTGACCACCGCCGGGTGAGCCACCGCTCGATGAAGATTGCTGCTTACGCGAGGCGATGGACACTTTGCGCCCACTCGCCAGGAAGATTGAGACGCTTCTCATGACGATCGCGCCGGCGCGTCCCGTGATGGGCATACCACCGCCACCCCCGCCGCCGTCAGCCTCCCCACCCGAGCGCTTCTCGCCCATAGTAACGATCGAGTTGGCTGGTTTTTTTGCTTGCTGAATGAAGAGTAATAGGCAGAGGGTTATAAAGAAGTTGCATTTCGTCTTAGCAATAAACGTATTGTGCAACTGAATTCATCAATGTTTGGGTGGTTCCTGATTTTTAGTGAGATCGTAAAGGGAAAGTGGCCAATTTTGCCTTATACCTAAATACTACTTTGATTTTACTTTATTATTCGAGGTGTTTTTAATTCCTACAATTCTGTAATTGAGAGTAGGTGGTTTGTCTTGGTATAAATAAAGAACAATACTATTGATTTATTTCTATATTCTGTTCTTCGATATCATAAGCAGCATAAGCATTCAATGGTGATTTATAAGTTGATCAAACGTTCAGAAAAAAATTTTTAAATAGGAATAGAATTTTTATTTATCATGAACTCGTATGACAAAGATCCATAAAATAAGTTCATTATTGTTAGAGTACCGAATTTCGATTATCAGACGTTACCTATATTAAGATCCAAGCTGAAGTCGGTATGCTTTCTAATTTTTTGCGAAAAATTAATAAAGGAAATACAAATGGATCTTGCAATATTTATTCAAATTTTTGTTAAAAATAGTTTCTCAACGCGTTTTTACTATATATTTCTTTACTGGATTTAAAATAAAATTTTTATTTCTTTCGTTTACCCTTTATTGAGATTGGGTATGTATGCTACAGTCTTCAAAGATAATAAAGAAAGATACTTAGCCGCGTGTATTTATTTACGTCAGTAATAGCTCCGTGATACGTAACCATTGTTTTGTCGGTAGTCAATAATGCTCAATTTCTTTTTTTTTTATTGTCAACGGTGTGCTCATCGAATATTTATTTATCTTCTTTGTATTAGATACATTTAAAGTTCTCTGCTTAATTTGTTTTAAAAAAATTATACTATTATCGTTATTATTCATAATTATTAATATTAATACATGTCAAAAAGATATAAACGTTCAAAATCTGAAAATCTGAAAATAAAAAACTAAAAATACGTTTTGCGGTCTTCTCTTTCTCGAAGACTGTGGCGTATTTGTTTAGAATCGTAATTAACTTTAAGACATTAATGGTTTCCCAAAGGGGTTATTTTCCATTAAGTTTGAATATACATCACGTATAAAGCGCTACAACTCGTGTAAACTTTTCAATAAAAAAAGATCTGATTGATAAATATATGATAATTTTCCTATGTGACTTTTTCGTTTATGATATTGTCTCCGTTCCCCCATCGTAGAGTCAAAAGTGATGTGTCGGTTCGTTCCTCATTTTATGAGAATCATACATCAGCTGTAAAATCACAATTTCCTCGTTTTTTTATTCTAAAAGACATCAATTTTAAAATGACACTTAATTGCGCAGGATTGCCATCGATAATAGGTCACGCGAACGGGCTGTAACGGAAAATCGGTTCATCTTTTCATTTTTCATTACGCAATTTTTCCGATATTATCATTGTAATTAGGTGAGTAAAGGTTTCGTTCATAATTTGAAAGGAAAATACAGGACATGTGATTAAAAGTTGAAATTATTATGCATACGAAATAGTTTAACTTGCTTACTTGTTCTGAACACACAATTTTTCTTTTAAACATATTAAGTAAAAAATAATTAAAGTTAACTTTAAAATAAGACAGTTGTAGAATTAGTACATAATATGCTATTTAGAACTATAAATGCCTTTACATCGTCTATTTTTATAACAATATCTAAAAGATTTGTCTAGAAAAAATATTATATTGTTTAAAAGTGTAATTATTGTTTCTTCAACAAAATGATTTTTCTTTCAAACTGGTACATGTTTAGGCCCCATAACTAATCTATATAATGTACAACTTTTCTTATCAGATAATTTGTGTTTATGTACTTTCTAAAGAAAACTTTAGATGAAATGATATTGATTAGTTGAGAATAACTATTCATAAAAACAGCAGTTTACAAACAAACAGTGAAACGAAACACCTGATATACGTTTGAAAACTTGAAAGAGGGCCAATAAAACTTTTTAAATAAATCACTATTCTTATATACAATAATACTTAACTTTTCATAAGTAAACCCTCGTATTATTGTTTATGCCTTAAGTTATAAACTAATCAAACTTTAATTAGTAGATCCCTTCAAGCCGATGATAGGTGTTAGACAATAATCGACTACGTTTCCTATCATCGTATACTTCGTGAACCTGTGTATATGCAACCAGCTGAGCACGCAAGGTTGATTCATGATGCTAATTCAGGCGCTGTGAAGTTTAAAGTTCACGTTCTACATTGTTGAAAATATAGTACCTTAGATGATTGCACATATGGCGAAAATTGTGTCAACAGTTAAAGAAATTACTCATTTTTACAATTGATTTAGTGTAGAGGTTACACTTATAAGAACTTTAAAATTGTACTTAAATTAAAATTTTTCAATTAAACGTGAGTGCTTTGTATAAAACTGTAGAACAATACGAACAAAATTTGATGTTACTTAAGAAAAATTACCCATGAAAAAGATATACTTTGCCTGTTCTTTATGTTTAACAAATTGTTTCCTTAAAAGAACACTTCGCGAAAATGAAAAATAAACTTTTGGAGAAAACACGATAAAAGTGTTTTAAAGATTTGTTCCAAAATTGCAATACACAATTTTTAAAAAATGTGCAGAGGAATGTGGGTATACACTCAGATTTATAGATTCATTAACCATATTGTAGCAAAAAAGCTGATTTCTTGCTTTCTTTATATTTGAAAAAAATATCCTTTTTATTAAATTTATTTTTTTTTTACATAAATAGAGAAAAAATTTCTACAATTGAAAAAGCCACTGCCAATTTATTGTGTTGGCATGTAGCTTCTACAAATTAATGTATTTATTCTTCGTTATAATATAAAGAAACATGGTTAATGGGATTTAATAAAACGGACATTTTTTAAATAATTTATAGACCATGTTTTTAAGATTTTTAACATTTTGGCTACTTATATGTTTAATTAAACTTTTAGTTTTCATAGATATTTTCATTATATTAAATAAATTTGTTAATTTTCTTAAGAAAAAAAAAAAATGTAATAACGAAATATTTTTACGTCGAAGAAATATAGCTAAACTCTTTCACCGCTAAACACGAATTCATTCATGAAGTCACGCGTATCTGAAAATTAATATTTCTGTATAAACGCAACAGGTGTGAGATACACTGCCAGTTAGCAGGTGCAACTATATTACGTTTAAAATATAAGAAAAATATGGCAATTACATACCATTAGTGTTGCTGCACCATTACAGTGGTTTATATTACATATTTTTATAATACAATAGATACTGTTTTTTATCATATTTTTTAGTTTTTATATAAGCTAATCTAAGATAATGCTGATAATCACCTTGTGCAAATAGGTTACAAAAAAATTATAAGAAAGACTTTAAAGAAAACTAAATATACTATCACCAAAAAAATTAAAAACCATTCTTAAAAAGTATAATTCCCATTTTGAAATGTAGTAACATAATTTATTTTGTAATGTATAGAATCCCCATTCTTGAAAAGTAGAATTTTTATTTTGAAATGTAGAGTCTCCATTTTTCCTAGAGTAGAATTTTTATTTTCGCTAAAATGGAATTATTACTTCACTAAATACAGTTGATTTTATTGTTTTATTTTTTCCGTGTACTTAAAGTTCATAAATATATTATTAAATTAAATTTATTAAGAATTCAATTAAATATTTTTAAAGATAGCGAAAAATATACATTAAAATGACGGTATTTAAAATATCTATTGATTATTAGGAATTTAAAGCACTGTAGCTTTTCTTGTGTTTTAACAATAACAATGAGAAAAGCAGTATAGATAGAAATGGTTTTCTGGTTTATTTTCTGTTAATTTTAACATTTTATATAACTTATAGTAACACTTGTGTTAGTAATGTAAGTTTCAAAGTAGCTATAAAGCACAAGCTGTTCTAACCTTAAATATCGATTCTAAAAATGATCTTAAGTAGTCTATATATCTTCAGTTTTAGAATTCCCTCTACTAAAAAAAAAATTTATGTTCCAAAGAGAACATTCGAAGAACTTTCCATGGAACACTATTTAAAAGCAATACTAAATTACGTAACTAACATCAAAGTTTTAAGGCCTTGAAGCCTATGCCGTGTAATATAACATTCGTGCAAAGTTGGAACTATCAGAACCGTGCGAAGCTTGCATCTATACATATACATACACACCAAATTCTGGCGGTTGGATATGCATGCTCGTAAGTGCACGTGACGATTAAATTAGCAAGGGACTTACCGCTAGCTTTTCTACGCTGGAATTTCTTACTCTTTCTTTTTCTTCGGACACGGAGGTCTGAAAAACAGCGTTCAACGATCCTTGGAGACGCGCTTGCACTCTCATATCGATCAAACTTATCAAAGATGTCTGTGCTGGTGGGGTAGGGATACGAGCACACGGAATGGAAGAGCAATTAAGGTTTGAGAAACGGGCGATTAAGGATTCGCTCTCTTTGCAGCGCGCACATCTTCTCTTCGTGAGTGTTTGAGCAAACCGACACAAGCCTATCGCGTGGCGAGAAGTAAAGGGGAGAGTTTACTTCTTCCAAAAGATTCGTGAACCATGCCAAGCGGTCCTAAACAATGATTGAACTGGCAATCGAATGGTATATCGGAATATTGTCGGATTATTGATTTTAACGGATCATTTAGGTAAACAATTTATTGATTTAACTGCTCTTTTTTATTTTTTATTTTTAGTGTTTGTGTTACATTTCAGAGTTTTAACAAAGTTATCCTTGAGTGCAAAATACTGGAAGCTGCATATGAAAATTTGATTATATTTTGTGTTGAGAGTATAATAATTTATTACACAAGTATATTACTAAATGAAAAATTAATTATTCTTATACACTCTAAGTTCTTGAAACTTCAAAATTACCATATTTGACATCTTCTCTCTGGATTCATTTTTGAGTTAGCTTGACAGGTGAAATCTTTTGAAAAGTCCTCACTATTAGCAAAAGGAATTACTACTCTAACTTCATTCGGAGGATGCTCGACAGTCACGAAAAATTCTCAAAGTCTTTCATTGGTATATTTACTACACCAAACTGTTGCGGCAGTAACCTAAACCATTTATTGCGGTGTATAATTAAGACCAAGTAGACGCTTTTCTACAATGTTATTATCCTCTACCCATTTTTTATATGCTATATAAGCTAACTTTGTACCGTCATTATCGCCGATATTTTCTCCCATGGTTAGTTTTTCATAAAATTAACATTTTAATATATGAAAATAAGGGTGTATGAATGCATAATAAAAACGCGTGTGTTATAAGGGCTCATGATTTCTTTTGCGGATACAATATTACGGTGTATCTTTTTGGAAAAGTAGTTAATTTTTTATTTATTTATTTATGTATATTCAGTCTTGGATTTAGCTTGGAAGAAACATTGACATCTAGGCCTGCATTCTTTAGCGATTCTAGCTTTTTAATTT